>JAUZSU010020737.1:0-10764 GCA_034780255.1 Parotocinclus maculicauda
TAATTATATTATATAGATATTTTTATTTGTGTGTGTGTGTGTGTGTGTGTGTGTGTGTGTGTGTGTGTGTGTGTGTGTGTGTATTTATAACACCCCCTAAAAATTGAGGGCATGAAAACATAATAAAACAGCTTCTAGTGATATCTTCTCTCAGTTGAGCAATAACACAACCTTGCAGCTTCACTGGGATGCCGTTGACCTTCCTTCTGTGTGTTACGGAAGGGTAGCTGCTAAGAAGCCATTTTTTCCGAAGAGGAATAAGGTGAAAATGCTAACGCTCACAAAAATTGTAGATCAGTGGAAAAGAGTATTATGGAGTGACAAATCTAATAAATTTTTGGGTAAAATCTTTAATAATAAGTCATTATACTATTGCTACAACAACAGTTCTAATGGTGGACTATGTGTGTTGTGAAGGCATGTACAATATTTGCAAAAGCAGAATGTTTCTTATGCCAGGTCTGAAACACTTTTTAGAGAAGGTCTGCTCTGTTTACTTTTTAAATGTGTGGGCCTGTTTATGTTCTGTACTGTATCCCAGTAATCCCATTCTAACTGGGTGGAAAGGACTTGTCTTGTCTGATGCCAAATATGAATGCCCACACATACACAGCGTATGCTTGGTGGCCTTTTCAACTCACACCCACGCACTCAGTAGCTAACGCACGCACACATTCACACAAATAGACACACATCCGCTCCAAAGCCTCAACTTTCAGGAAAACAGCATCCAGGATGTGACAATAGTATGTACCTGGATTATTACTGTGCTGAGTGTTAACATTGCAAAAAACATAATGGAACTCAATCACTGACTTATATATCACAAATAACTTGACAGCGTAGTGAATACACTACTTATTTTAGGGAGTATTATAATATAACAGTCACACTACATTTGGCCATTGTGTTTAGCTTTGCGCTCTCCATTCCTTATATGACTTTCATGTACTTGCTCACAATCATGTCTGGAAACGTGGTTCTGAAGAACTTATATTGCTCTCAGCTTAGTTCAAAGCTCATGGATTGGATTTTGCCTCACTTGCAAATCGCTTTGGAAAAAAAAATAAATATGTAAAAATGTAAATGAAACACTGAGGAATAAAAGTGTATTTTATACACAGTAGTATCACCCTCAGGCTGTATTAAAGACTGAAAAGAGCTCTTCATTTGTATGCCTTTCTCTATTTTCTAAAAAAGTGTTTATCCCAGTATCTTGTCTCTCTTGTAGAGTTTAAACAATGTATTTTAAATACTGCATTTTTGTAAATGCACCTTTTTCAGTAACTAAATATGCATTATTCAGTAGCTATGTCTAATGATAAGTATAGACAGAACATGCTGATCTTGTCAGTTTTAACGGTTTGACTACACAATATTACGTACGTTTTTAATATTTATAGTCAAAATACAGTACAAATTCTAATTCTCATGAGCATTACTAAACGGTTATTGTTATAAGCAAGTAATTATGTTACAGCTAAATAATTATTCTTTGAAAAATGACATTAGTTTGTTCCAAATGGCTGTTATTTTGGTTACAACACATTAGGGAGGGTGCAGCCTTATAGGGGTTAGAATTCAATCATAATCATGGTTATGTCAGAATGTACTCCAGCCACCAATCCAAATTCACAAATGTCCACAATATTTACTGCTAATGCATGTCAAACTCAGCTATCATGTGGGGTAGGGGTGGAACAATACACTCTGTTCACAATTCGATTCACTACACTGGGTTTACAATTCAATTTTCTTATTTTTTTCTGAAGTGTAAACAATACAAAAATGCCCATTTTCTTGAAATAAAACTTTAGAACTTTAGAAAATAACTAGAAATAAAAGTTTAAAATTGTACAGAAAATGTTATATTGTAGCATATATTATACCAAATATTAAATAACCGAGCAATTATTTATTCCTGTAGAATACCAATTCAAAATAACTAAATAAATGAACAAAAATAATCTTTAGTTTACTCCACTTTACTGCTAAAGCAAAAAGTTGCTATTGCAGCAAATTACATTAAATTTAAATAACTAAGTGCTATCTTAAATATCAAAGTAAACAAACAAAAGCTCAGAATAACGAGTTTCCAGTTGCAGAATCAAAGATGAGTTTGGGAGCATGATGTATGATTGCCCTTTATCAAACACAACTGCATCAAATGGCATAATAAACAGACCACTTGTGATATTGTGCAAACTGACATTTTTGCATAGCCATGCATTTCTACACCCCTAATGAGAGGAAAAGTATAGAGTGTACCCATTACCTACTCAAAACACATCATTTAGGCTGCAGTGGATACACTTAGATAATCTAGCATTAATATATAATGGCTTAGTCCAGATAGAAAGTGTTCTGTCTGTGAGAAAGTGAGATAGAAAGCAGTTCACACAAAATGTTATAAAGTGTCCATAAATTTCCTATGTTTCTTTTGTTGTCATATAATGTCCATGTATTGCAAACAAGGATATTATTACATTTACTATGCAATTATATTTACTTTCGTGCGTTTTTCAATGGCAAAGGCATCAAATGTACTTACACCGAAGTGGTGGCCAAATAAAATTTTATTACATTTTAAATGTAGAAATAATTTAACATCAGGCTTAAACAGGCCAGTTCACCCGTCCTCCTGTTTATTCCAAACTAAAGCTGAAGGATTTAATCTCCCAAGCTCAGAATCTCCTTAAACTGACTCGGTGACTAGGAAGAGCCGAAGAGAGAGGGAGGGAGCGAAGAAAAGCAAAGGCTTTAAGTGCTTAAACTGTCAGCTTTTGTTAGACTTGTCATAGCAAACCTCACAAATGTGCCTCGAGTGGATGGTTGTGTAATGCACCAACTAAAGTTTGCCATTCCTTGGCCGGTGATCAAAGTTTCGCTTTTTGCACATGACTACAGCCACCAAAGTTTCAGTTTATAAAAATAGCAGCACTTATATTTAAGACTGAACTGTTTCCACAACTGAAATAACTATGCAGGTGTCGCTGGTACTTTTAGGTGCATTTACACCTTTGTTTACATAGGAATTTATTCCTGTATATGAATCGAGGTACAAATAAACGAATTACCAATAAACAAGTGCCAAGTAGGCACTAAATATTAGGTCACTATAAACATATACAGATTCTGAATAATTTGTCTTTTGCTCACTCAAATCAACTACAAGAATTTATAAAAACGCTAATGTATAACAGCAACTTATAATGGCTTTAATCTCCTTTTTTACATTTCATTTATCAGTCTGTTTTCCCTAGACAACTCATATTCATTTTGTGGTAATCTTTCAAGGTCAGTACAGTAAAACAGTCTGTTATCCATATTAAAAACAGAAACGTGCCGTGCTTGAACTGTACTTGAATTGTAAGTTAATTGCATAGGCAAAAGCAAATTCTAGTAGAAACTTTTGTACCACTGGCTTTAGCTCAGTTTGCCAAGATATTTGCCAAGGTATGTTGCTGTGTGTCAAATAAAGACAAATGAAACTTAAAACAACCACTTTCAAATATGTCACATAGAGCTATTTAGTATTTCTTTAAATAGTAACGAATGTTATGCAGTGAAAATAAAGATGTGATGCAGAACCTTTTCTGTACATTTGCTGTATATGGAAATGTATAATCAGTTGCTGCTCATATTCTGCCACAAGGTCACTGCACGATACCGTTGCCATCATCGTCACACACCACAGGACTTTACAGAGTAAACAATAGCACAACAATAGCTTATTTAAATGCTAAATTATGCTTGTAAAACAATAATGTTGACAAAATGTACAGAACATGATCAAATCTATACCATAATCACTCCCAATAACCAGTGGGAAATCTGTCATTGCATTGTTCTGAGGAATTTAGTTACATCATAGTATGGAGTCTGTATGAATCAGTATTTTGTGAGCTGTAGAGATAATCATAGACATAGATAGAAATTACATAACTGGTATAATCCTCCTGCCAACCAAAACTCAACTTTTGCTTAAGCCCTTTTATGTTGTACGTAGGCTAATATAATGTGTCCCATTTCCAGGGATTATACAGAAGGCCAAGGGAAGCATTTTTGTTCATCATAAGCAATTTAAAATGGCATGTATCTGAAACAAAGTGGAAGAAAGGATCAGAACAATCAATATCCACATATGGTTTAGCAATGAATTGTCAGTATAGTGCCGTAACTCTAGCCTACCCCCTGAATCCCCACTTGAAACACTCTAGGATGTGGGCACTAAAACAGAATATTCTCTCAGTGGTTCAGTCTGAGCTTTCAGAACAGATTAGGTTGTCTGTGTATATTTTTAATTGAATCTTGCAGTCTCTTAGACTATAGTATTGAGACTTGACACCATTTCAGTTGCAACAGTTCATAATGAATTTTTTTTGTTGCTATTCAAAGCTATTTTATGGTAGCAACTCTGGTTTGAAAGAGCTAGCTTCTGGAAACAGCAGTTCTTGAGGGATTCTGCTTAAATTTTGCTTGGCACTTCGTTTTAAGGTTCAGGTGTAGTAGAATAAAATGTTATTTAAGCTTTAAAATAAAACAAATTGGGGTGATCAAAATATGAATGAACTCTTTAATGATGTTTTGATGTTCAGAAACACACACTTAAGTACACAAGTACTAGTAATATTTAAGGCAGCCGAGCGCGAAGAAATGACTTCCCAAAAATGATATTTCTTCCATACAAAATATTCCCTAGTTTTTGTGAGCAGTGTATTTTTTAGTTTTAATGACAAATGTAAACATACAGGTGAGTATGCTTATATATGGTTGATACAGGTGATATATGTGAGTTATAAAACAGACATATTAACTGGTGTAATTAGTGTTTTCATTTTCAAATGTGAAGTGTTTTTTATCTTTGAGATCTTTTTTCAACACATAACCTATACATAATATATAACATTACATAGTGTAACTATGTAAACATTTAACATTTAAGCAAAATCTAAATAATTTTCTCTTGAGCACTCAAATCAGCCATAAGAATTTATACAACTGCTAATTCTTATTGTAACTTGTAGATACAATGGCTTCATACAATTTCATTATAGATTACATTTGCATTCAAGGACAGCACAGTAACAAAAATCCTAAACACTGATTCTGGGTCAGTTTGGACCTGTAGCCCAATGTCTGCCTCCCATATGAAAGGCAGAAAAGCTCTTTTTTAAGTGCTGTCCTTGAATTGCACTTGGCTGTACTGTTAATTACCTTTAAGGGGTTGGCAATGGGTTCTGTGGACCATCAGATGTATTTAATTTTGGAAGAAGAATTTCTAATTTATTCTTTTTAAGATTTTTAGATACAATTTCAATTTGAAGGTATACTTATGTAGTTGCATTATGGTTTACACTGTTATTATGTAACACTGATTACGACTTCACATGGGCTTAACCATAAGGGTTGTTCCCAGCTGTATTGCCTTCTATTTAAAAGGATGCTTTTTAAGCTATTTGAGATACATAGAACATGGAAGGTACTTCCTCTTTTTATTTTCATTTTGTCAAAACAATGTTCTCAAGGGCTTGGGTTTGAATCTTGCTTGGTCCATTTTAAGGTTTAGGTGTAGTAGAATCAAAAAAAAATTAAGCTTTGAAATAAAAAATGGGGGTGATGAATAAAATAGGAAACTCTTTACTGATGTTTTGATGTTCATAAACACACACTTGGCACACAAGTTAAGTACTAGTAACATTTATTGCAGCCTAGCTAGAAGAAATCCAAAAACTTGTTTTAAACATATAATTAAAGAGACACTTTTTAAGTGTTTTAAGGTACATTGAAGGTATTTCATTTTTTTATTTTCATTTTGTCAAAGAGATTTCAGAGACAGCAGAATGACTATACAGACAGAAACCTAGAGGATAAAGGTGTTAATATTTGATGCAAGGAGTGTCAGTAGAGAGGTCTGATATCTATGAAGTCAGACAGCATAATGATTGCACCGTCATGGCTAAAGATAGCGTTTCACCACCAGTGACCGAAGGATCTCAGTCAGATCAAATGAGCAGCAGCCAACATTGAGATATTACTACACAGAGCTGTGTGGACACAAATTATACCACTGGTAGGAGGCTTCTGCTATTTCACACTGTTGCAGGAGGAATCTGTCCAAACAGTTTCCATGGTAAAGTAAATACAACCGGCATGTCTCTTCTCTAAATGTAGAGAATTTATTTCGACCTACATTCTGATAACTGGCATAAACTATGGGTCTGTTCTAACTTAACCCACACACATCCTGTCATTGATTCAACCAGAGACCCGACAGCATTCAGTCCAGTTTCTATGTGTGACTCATCAGTACTTTATTCCTAGTACAGTCACTAGTGATAAATTATATCTCCACTGTGCCAGACTTCAATGGCTTGGGAGGCTAGGTAACATCTGAAAAGGCTTTTATCTGAAAGCAGTAATTGTAAACAAGTCATTAGCAAATGTCATTACGACAACAATTGTCTTGAAGCCAATAGTATGATATGCTGTGGGAGAGAATGTGTGTAGGAACCAGTGAGGGAGAGCAGACAAAGCTAGCTTTGAAAAGGCAAGGTGCTTTGAAAAGGCAAGGTCTGTTGAGTCATCAATAAAAAGATAAAGAACAAAATAAAAGAAAAAGCAAGGTCTTGCAATAGCCATATCTATTTAAACCAGGTTTTTGAGCTTTTTATAGAAGAATGGAAAGACGTACACAGAAACAAGCCACAAAGACTACATAAATCCCAAAATAAAGCGCCAATCAAGCCACTAATTTGCATACATACAATATCATATGTAGATTTCAGCACCTCATTAGCATTTTACATCCTCATAGCGTGGCACTTCTACAGTTGTCCCCATAGTGATGGACTAAGGGTGTACTCACATTAGGGGATCTGTACCGTGCTCAAGTACATTTGACTATTGTAATCACTGAACACAATATCAGCTGCTAACGTAAAAATCTTATACGAGCAGCACAAATAGTCAAAAACTGCTGCATTGCACATCAATGCATTTATAACATATATGAGAAGGTTGTGTGTCAGCACACACAAAATAACTTTAGAAAACCACAAAGTTAGCCAGCCTTAAAGTCAACTGAGCCGTGTAAGTACTACAGCAAAAAGTAGCATTGTGATGATATGTGCGGACCCAAAATGTTTAGGCGTAATGTGAGTACAACAAGAGAAGGAGTGGGGAGGTGGGACAATTATTATTTCACCTCAGAAACACACCTAAAAAGAGTAATATGGTGGAATACAGTGGAATCAATGGAAAATACCAATAAACAACTACCGGTAGATACTTTTTCAAAAGCAAAATAGACATATGCATCAGGTTTATTTTGTTCATAAGAACATCTAGGGATGCTGGTAATTGTGATTTTTGTCTTTTTTTTTTAGAATAAAGTTAGGCAGCTCAGAATGCTTGGTGGTTTGTAGCTGCTGGAAACAGCAGTTCCTGGTAGGCTGTGTTTAAATCCAGGGTGAGGCTTGCAGGGTAAAGTTTGGGTGCTACGTTTACAGAACTCTATGATGGACTGACCCCTTGTCCAGGGTTTATTCTGTATCTGGCTTCATACCCTATTCTGACTGGTGGCAAAAAATAATATGTATTGATGAAACCTTCATTAATCCAATTTCCTTTATAATTTCAAACTGTACATTAACTTACCAAAACAGTCATTTATTCATAACCTATACAATCTATCTTTATGAGAGGTTTCAATAATTCTGGAGTGACCTGTAAATAGAACACAAGATATCTGTGCGACAAGCAACATGCATCCTGATCAAGATAACTGTTTAACTGGAATATAAGCCACTAGAGCCTCTGTCTAACTAACTCGTACAGTCAGTGTTAGCTTGCTAACTGAACACCGTGTTGCTACTAAAAAAGGAAGCAAAGGGCAAACCTGTATGCTCATATCATCATCCTCAGCCGATAACTTATTATCACTGTATAAGCATCTAACAGAAAGGTAAGACACTGGGTTTGTTCCAGCTGTGCTTTCCTTGCACTCGATGGCTGCATTTGCGAAAGAGACTTATAGACACAACGTCTGAAAGAGAAAAGCTTTGATTGATCCTGCTCTTTTAACCTATAATGCTCCCCTCTCAGCATTCTGTGCCATTTACTGTTGGCTACGTCTTACCTCAAAGCAATTAGCATGCTAGCTTTCAGTCAGTCAGGGTTTCGCTTCCTCTCAGGAATGTCAAACCAACAAAATGCATATAAAATATTGATGTGCTCAAAGCTTACATCCATTAGCGCAAAGGTGCCTCATTGGGCATCACTAAAAACTAAGTTGGACAGAAATAGGACGCTGGTGGATAGCAGCTTATCGAAAATGTTGAGCAGTTCAGTGTCCTATACAATAATGACTAACAAGTTTAGACGTAGGAGATATTAAAGGATATGATTAGGGTATGAGGACATTATATGGCATATATGGCTGATTTACCTGGTAGGTATACTGTTCAAATCATAGTACTGCTGTTACTTTGTGGCACTTAAGAAACAGGGTCTGGGTGACTAAACCTGGAATTCAAGCATCATAGAAAAACACTGCTCATAAAAACCACAGGATATTTCAAAATGAATATGAAGAGGATCCCACGAGAACTGCTGGACAATCTGACCCTGTCCATGCCCCATCACTGTCAGTGTGTTTTGGAAGTCTTGGGTGATCATACACTCTACTGAACAGTCAATGTGTGGCACTTTCGTCCAGTTTGAAATGCTTTTGTTCACCCCATGAGTTTTTAGCAAGGGTCCAATAGCAAGATCATACCAGTCTGGTGAAATATAACTGTTGGTTGAGTTTACCTGGTGAACTTGTATGGGTTTGCTGGTCTTGCTGGTTGACCTGCATACCCGTGTCCAAAGTATATCACATATTGAGTTTTTTTAATGTAGGGAAAGCACACGTAACTGGCTTCTCTCAAATACAATGTTAAGAATACAAATCAATATGATATAAATTTACACTTACATTACACTTGCATAAGAGCTAAACAGGGTGCTCGGGTTACAGTGCAGCAATGAGATAATCCACCAGTCAAGTAACCTGGGTTTCAGTCCCTGTTGTGCTTTCCAGCCAGGTTGGGCATCACACAGATGCAGGTTAATATTCTCATTATCACGTACTCCTCCCATATATTACATTACCACATTCGTTAGCTGTAGTACATGCTGTTGTAATAGCGCCTCTGGTGCAGAAAGTTTTACTAAACACAAAGTTTTATTAACCTCCTGCTGCATGAGCAGATTGAATGCTGAAAAGCATTTGGCTGGAGTTGCTCACTTTAAATGCACTGACATGATGAGCTGCAGGGGTTAGGCCAAAGGTCTGGACCAGCGCAGTTGCATATTAGTTTGCATTTGATAATTTGTTTCCAGTAGTTATAGTAATAGTAACAGTACCTGGATTGCAGCTACAAACATCCACTATGAATAATAACATTTTCAGCTAAGATTCCCACAAATTAGTAAAGTCCCATTCAACCCACACTCTTGGTTTTAATCAGCCATTTGGGGTTAAGGTCTGTTTAGGCATTACTGTTGACCTTAATTAGTTACATTTATCAGTCACAGTGAAATCTCTCTTAGTCATCTTCACGTCTTTGTTAACATTTTTACCATTCGTATTTATTTTGAAATATTGGGTCTTTTCCTCACACCTACATTTTATTCTTGATCACAGTTACCTTGCTTATTGGCTGCCTGGGTTACTCAAAAAAACAGAAATGTCTAGCAACAGTGTCATACTGTGTAAAAACTCAGTTATATTATATAAGTATTTTCAGCATTTAGCTCCAATCAAAGTGTGGTTTTCTTCCCTCACAGACTTAATTGTTCTATACTGTCAACATGTCCTTCTCAAATTAAACCACAAGCAACAATCAGTATGCATGTATAAATAACCTACAGCTTTCATTCGACATATCTGAAAAGCCGGCAGCAAACAGTAAACAATTTTGCAAAGGGAAAGTAGATTTATTTTGGTTTGTGGTAACCACATGACGGACGGTGAGAGCTTAGTGAGCTCAGCTTAACTGTGGGTTAACACAGGGCATAGCAAAGAAGAACCAGAGATACAGACAGACAGAAAGAGAAAGCTACAGAGACAGAACTAATCATTGTGGATAAACACAGAATTAATTCTGGATCAGCATGTGACGTGCCTCTAAACCTGGAGTAACGCACACGCTCCTGTTGCATGGTCACATTTTGAAAATGTGACCAGATTACGGGTTGAGTGCCACACACACGTGACACAGATAATAAAGATGGCTGCTGACATTAGTAATCTGTATCCAGACCGCTGTGCACTACTGTATTACTGTTGTGTCAGGACTCAACCTGCAAAATAATCCTGTTAACTGGGAAGAACCACCAGTAGACAGACCAGAACATAAACCTAGTCGCCTTACACATGAGCAGCATGATCTGTATTGCATACTTAATGCTTAATATAAAACAATGAGCCACAAGTCATTGTGCCTTCTACAAACCCATATATATACACTGTGTTCCAAATTATTATGCAAATTATATTTTTCCCTGATTTTTCTAAATGGTCAATGCAAATGACAGTCAGTATAATAAAAGTCATTACCCTTTAGAGTATTAATCACATTTTATTGAACAAACCTCCCAATGATAACAGTATATTCTTCAAAAACAAAAAAAATTAAAATGCCCTGTTCCAAATTATTATGCACAGAAGAGTTTCAAAACATTTTGTAGGTTGTAAAGAACTGAAAATGGACATTT
>JAUZSU010020748.1:0-22410 GCA_034780255.1 Parotocinclus maculicauda
GCTACTCTCTCATGTGCGCTCAATTTCACGTTGATTGGGATGTACAAAAGAAATGTGCGTGGATTCCGGCGTACGCAGAGTTTGATACATCCGGATTTTTTTGTGCGTACGCCAATTTCTGGATTTGTCCGTACGCCAGGTTTTAGTAAGAAATCAACGCAAGTCTTATTACATGAGGCCCCAGGTCTCCTGGATTACTGACTACCTCATAGGCAGACCTCAATATGTCAGGCTGAAGGACTGCATGTCTGAGACTGTGGTCAGCAGCACAGGAGCACCACAGGGGACTGTACTTTCCCCCTTCCTCTTCACATTATACACTTCAAATTTTAAGTACAACTCTGAGATGTGCCACATGCAGAACTTCTCAGACGATCCTGCTATTGTGGCTTGTGTAAGTAAAGGGCAGGAGGTAGAGTATAGAAACCTGGTGTAGCACTTTGTGGAATGGTGCTATCGGAACAGTCTGCTCCTAAACACCACGAAGACCGAGGAGATGGTACTGGACTTTCGCAAGGCCAGTCTAGGCTCACAGCCTGTGTCTATTGAAGGTGTGGAAATTGAGAGGGTTAAGACCTACAGCTATCTGGGACTGCACCTGGATGATATTTTGGACTAGTCAGCCAACTCAGACATCCTGTACAGGAAGGGGCAGTGCCAGCTCTACTTTCTGAAGAGACTCGGTCCTTTAACATCTGTAGGAAGCTCCTGCACATGTTCTATCAGACTGTGGTGTCCAGCTGTCTCTTTTATGCGGTGATGTGCTGGAGAGGTAGCATCAAGAGGAGGACGAGAGGCGGCTGGCCAAGCTGGTCAGGCAAGCAGGGTCTGTTGTTGGTGTGGAGCTGGAATCTGTGTTGAAGGTGCATGAAAGAAGGTCACTGCACAAACTGCTGTCCATTATGGATTATGATGGTCACCCACTGCACAACATCACCATGGACAAAAGAAGTAAGTTCAGTGGCAAGTTTCTGTCACTGAGCTGCTCCACAGACAGACTCACAAGATCCTTTGTCCCAAGTGCCATCAGGCTCTACAACTCTCCACAGTGGAACCGGTAGAGGGAAGAGGACAGATAAGGACTGCATTTCTTTTGTAAACGGAGGTTTCTGCATTGTATGTCTGTATGACATTCTATAGCATGACACTTTAGTGTACATGGTGTAAATCGACTCTTCTGCACTATCATAGAATAGCGTTCAAAAAGACTTTTATTGAGACAGTTAAAGACAATTTATTTACTTATTTTACTCACTCGGTGCAATACTTAAGATATTCTTTATACTCTTTACATTATCTTTAGTTTATGTTCTGATTCTATTGTACTGTGAATTCTGCAAAGTTTCCTCCGGGATCAATCAATCATTCAATCAATCAACCAAGCAAACATCCATCCATGTCACGCGAGGCTTGCAATGAAGCAGCGAAGACAAACGCTAGATGCAGGGCAGGCAGGGATTTATTATCTAAAGCACAAACAGAAATCCAAACGGATTTTTTGAACACAAAACATGGCGAAAAACAGGAGAAACATAACCCAAACACAAACAAAGCTTCGCGCCTGTACGACGCTCAGCGCACGTTTAAATACGGGCGCGGAAGCAGTTCCAGCTGTGAATCATGAGTGGCGCGCTGCTGCGCCGAGTGACGCAGCCTGTGGGCGTGACAATCCATCCATCTTTCTGCTTCATAATATTAATTTTATAACAATGTTCAGCTGCTCAGCCGAAGTGTTATTTGTGAATGAAAATGTTAATTCTGACTGAATCAGAACATTTTTAAAGCAGTTATGTGCACTGGTTAACTTATACTTTTAAAGAAATAAAGTTAAAGTCAATTCAATTATTTTTTATGGTCAATACCTAGGACATACAGGAAAATTTAAATACTGTTTCTCTCGCAACTACTCAAAATTTCAACATTGTGCATAATAGATGTAGTGCAATATAATATATACAGTAGCAGCTAAATATTTAGTTTTCGTCAGAATTCTGGTGTAAATTATACGCAAATAACTGAGTTTAAAAGTTTGTTTTTAAGTTTGTGACCATTTTCTTTATGTAAATGTGGTGTAGTGTGCAAAACTGAGTTAAAAGTGTTAATGTGGTGTAAATGAATGTATTTAAGTATGGGGTAGGTAGAAGACAGAGTTCAGCAACCTGACATCCTAATGGATGAAGCTGTTCAGCAGTCTAGTGGAGCGGGCCCGGAGGCTCTGGTACCCTTTCCCTAAGGGCAGAAGGCTGAAAGGTAAGGGTGAAGGGTGGGAGAAGTCTCCAGCGATGCTAATGGCAATATGGGTGAGGCAGGAGTGGGAAATATAGTATGGGAAAGAAATATTGATTTAGCAAGTTTTCCCATGTTCAAAGAATGGAGAGGTCTTTATTTTTATCATATGCACACCTCAACTGTGAGAGACAGAGTCTAGAAAAAAAATCCAAAAAGTCACATTGTATGATTTTATTTTATGGAATAAGTATTTGATACAATAGAAAAACAAAATATTTGGTACAGAAACCTATGTTTTACAAAGATATTTCCTGAAGTTTTAAATTTGCACACACTGCAACAGGGAATTTGGCCCTCTTTTGGGCTCTTGCTGGGCAACATTGATTTTCAGCTCCCTCCAAAGATATTATATTGGGTTCAGGTCTGGAGACTTGCTAGGCCACTCCAGGACCTTGAAATGCTTCTTACAGAGCCACTCCTTAGTTGCCCTGTCTGTGTGTTTTGGGTCATTGTCATGCTGGAAAATCTAGTCATGACCCATCTTTAATGCTCTTACTGAGGGAAGGAGGTTGTTGACAATAATCTTGCCAAACATGAACCCATCGATCGGTTTAGTCATCCTGTTCCCTTTGCAGAAAAGCACCCCCAAAGTTCATGGTTGGGATGGTGTTCTTGGGGCTGTACTCATGGTGGTCCTGGAGGTGTTACGGCCAACCTGCATTTACTGCAAGAAAGTCCAGCACCCAGTTACAGATAGAAGGGTTGAGTCCCAAATTTCAGGGCTTTTGTATTAGATGATGGGAAATAATTGTGTTGAATACTGAATTGTATTCCAAGAACAGCATTCGCACATAAGTGTTCTTTGAGTCTAGGTGAATGAGCAGAAATATCAGAGGAAATAGCATCCTCTGTGGACTCGTTTGACATATGTGCAAACTGGAACAGGTCATGGTCAACTTAGCATGATGGAAGCTTACAAAGTTAACTGCTTACAAAGTTTATATTCAGGGTAGAATGGCTTTTAATGCTTGCTAGCATGTTTGATGGCTAGTAAAGTCATTCCTTTCACCAGTCCTGTCCAAGTTCAGATAGCAGATCTGGTAAAGAGTTTAATGTTATCACCACATTGTACAGGATAATGCTGTGCAGTTTCTAGATCCTTTTATTTTTCAACTTATGGTGAAATTTAGTATGGTTTTTGCATCCTGTAGGCCAATTACTTAGTTTTCTAAAATCTAGTTGTCACGCTGATAGAAGCAGGATGTTCATGTTGACTGATTGTCTGCTATATAGACCTTTAACTACCTGTCACCTTGTGACACTTGTTAGAAACTTTTCCGTTGAGTGCTTCCAATAGACAGGAGTCAGGAGACTAGGGTCTTCATAAGATGGAAAGTTATTTTATTAATGATTGCAGAACACAAACAGCAGCGATGGATGTTCAAGTTGAGGATGATCATGAGCGTGAAAATGCCCACGAAAGTCTGGCAAAGGTCCACGGAAGGCTGCTTCAGTCTAATGGAGCATCAAAGTATTCCAGCCTCAGTCTCTTTTTTTGCAGGGAAAAGGAGATTCTTATCTATTTTAGGGCTTAAGGAGGTGTCGACAGGAAGAGAGTCTGAACAAATGGTCTTGAGACAAAAGGGCCACAGGAACGGGGAGGTGTTGAGTCAGTAGATCATTTGGAATAAGAACAGAAGGTAGATAGGGGTGCTGATTAGATCAGTCTGTACATTAAATCAGTTTCTCTCACACTTTACTGTAGATTACTGTAACCATTGAGCTGCGCCATTCTGACCTAGCTGTTAGGAAGTGTTGGGAGCAGTGGTTCCGTGAGGGCACTCCCATGGCGAACAGGTTCTGGACAGTCAAAACAGATCACCACTAGAGGTAATTGTTCAATACAAGGACAAGTACAAGCAGTTCCAACAGTTGTGTTGTTCACCATCCAGACTCATGTGGCACCTTCACTTTACACCTCTGTTTCTACCCTATCCATTTCAGGGCACTTAGCAGAATGGAATTTGTTGTCACTGTGGTCCATACATGTCCTGCCATTGACAGTTAGCCACCATCACCTTCATTTGCATGGAGTTCATGTTGTCATTGATGCCGAATCCATGTTCTGTTTGGGGTCACTATCCAAATGTAGCCTCTGAGAGCCTTTTTATATATGTAACAAAGTCAGAATGCAACGTATGTGAATTTCAGCAAAATGAGATGTGGTTTACTTATTTATATAGTTCTGAACCCCCTGGTGGTTTGTTCATAGCTGCGCAACTTGTGTTCCTTTCACGTGACGCGTCCACCAGCAAAGAAATGACTTTCCTTGCTGGAGATTGGAACACACATGGCAGCACTGTTACACTCTGATGTTTTGACCAGATTAAAGATGGATTTCGAGTAAGTCCTGCTTGAGTGTCGTCCCGTACCTGCACTAGCAGGACGCACTATACATACGTTACATATAGTAGCAGGGGAAGCACTTTTAGCACTTTCTTGTGGCAAGACCCAGACATTATTTTTATTTTTGGTCAATGAGCACACTCAAAAAAATACTCAACCTAAAAATGTATCTGGTACTCATTTGTTGCAGTCACACAATGCATATCAAAAAACACTTAAACAAATATATAAGGGAAGATGGATCCATATTTTTGTTACACAAGTATTTCAAATAATAGTAATTCAGCCACTTTTTCTTTGAAAAACGCAAGTATATACAAACTAATCAGAGGTAGATTTTTCAAAAGCATCACAGCAGGAGTGCAATCATTAAATGGTAAAGCTTCACATTAGAAAGTCTCTTTTAGCTGAACGATGAAGACGATGAAGTAAAAAAAAAAACATCAGTGTAACATAAATTCATTGGAGACAATTAGCGAATAACCCACAACTAAATCGGGTGGTTTAAAAATAAGCAAACCTGTAATCATGAGTTTGAAGGAAAAAAAGCCTAAATACTGAATTTACTTAAAACCAGCTGTTATGACAGCATATATTGGAGCCTGAAACCGCTTGGCGTTGGCAGGATTGTTTGCAGAAGAATTATTAACAAACATACTCTTTTAATTAAACAGAGTATTTTTGTGGTTTTATAGAACAGTATACATTATGTATTGCTCATACAAATTAGAGGATACTTTACAATACAAAAAATTGTGAGCATTGTATATCAAAATCTTTAATGGGCCATGTAGTCTAAGCTGTTACCCTCCTGTTCCAAGTTATTTTTTTTATCTACAGTGCTCATGTGTTTTACTGTATAATCTGCAAGACTGTGATCACACACACTTGTGTCAGCAATGCTATTTTGTCCATCCAGTCTATATTGTAATTGTTTTTCACACGTTTTGTCACACGTTGTGTGCAGTACTGTAAAAAAATGATTTCTTGTCTTGGGCTTTACTGCAGAGATTGAACCACCTTGCCGTTCCTTTAGCAAAAAAGTTCTTAGAGGACTTTTTGTCTCTGTGTTTTCATCCAACTTCTTTTCCTCTGGCTGCATAGACTTCAGTGTCACTGATTTCAGGTTGACATTCATTAAACATTCGTCCTGCTCTGTTTTGGGTTTTTCTTTTTCTGGTTTAGGAGGTTTCAGGTCTTTCCTCATTACGACAGGCCAAGGGGCTCGAATTTGGTTATGTTGAACCTCAGAAGGTACCACAGTTTCTTCTGCTTCAGTGAAAGAGTCTATTAAAAGACACCCTTCAGAATTCTCTGTATCACTACAGAGAGATATGGAACTGCCAGTATCAGCTTGCAAATTGCTGAGATATTTTGCCTGGTCCATGTAGCCACAATGACTTTCTTCCTCCTCATTTTCAAATCCTTCAGCATCATCCTCATTCTGCTAAAAGAATAAAAATGCAAGTCTATCAATAAAGGAAATATGTCAGTATTTAAATAATAATAAGTATTATTTAATTAATATAATACAAATAATCAGACCAAATGAACACCACATTCTTTTCCCTTTTTTTCACAGAGATCTGGTGGTTTGTTCATCTTTTTTTCACCATCAGTGTGAGCTGTTGATAGATGGATGTCCTCTGGGCAAAGGAAGTATCCAGGAACAAAAGCAGTCTGAGAATTAAAAAAAAATCAATTTGATTAATTTAAGTTTTTAATTAGGGGTGTGCAATGTATAATCTACAATAATTTTGTAATTAAAAATTGTTACATTAACAATAATAATAATAATAATCCATTTAATTTATTAATGGCGCCTTTCAGAGCACTCAGGGACACCTTACAAAAGTTAAAAGGACACAGTATAAGATTATAAGAAAGATAAAATAATAAGATAAAATCAACACACAAATTTAAATACATTCAAAAACGTCTGACCTAATAAAATGATAGGGAAACAAAGATCTACAGAATGAAAAGTCAGGAATATGCCAGTGTAAAGAGATGGGTTTTAAGCCGAGATTTAAAGGTAGAAAGACAGTCAATATTCCGAATTTGGATAGGAAGGGTGTTCCAAAGAGACGATGATGTATATGATAATGTATACAGAACTTACCAGAAGCAATGACCACTGACAGGCTCTTCCAGAGATACACAACTTATTTGTGACTGCTTCCTTGAAATAAATAAAAACATGTTTAGGGCTTTAATTTGAAATAGCAAAATATTATTCTTAAAGCAGACTAATTATATATATATATATTTTTCCATTTGTAAATACATCATTAACCCTTTGGCAAGTGAGTACTGGCTATCTGTGGCACAGAGCAATGACCACGGGGTGAGTTCTGGCCATCTAAATAACGGTCAGAGCAGTGACCTTTTTTTGCACAAGCAGTATAGTTCTAGAATTTATGAATTTTAAGCACACAGTTGTTTACCAGCACAGTAACTTGATACTTGATAAGTTAAGTCATGTGCCACTGCAAACCACTGATGAAACTTGCCAGAAGGTTAAATAATAAAAATGATAATACGTACAAGACAAATATGTTACCCGAATTGACAACTGCGCTCAATGTGTAAAAACACAAACAAAATGTATCAAATTAGATAAATATACTTTTTAGGCCATTGATGCACCTCGTTCTCCAACAGCGTGCGGTAAACATGGAGGAGAAGCTCATAATCGCTTTTTTTGGTTCATCCCAGTTTATATGATGGAATCAATCTGAAAGAGAATGAAGTGGGGAAGAATGCTGTGGATATGGTGGGTGTCTCGAGAGGGGAGTTAGGTCTCTCAATAACTAAAGTTGGCTAGCTTAGCCAGCATGCTAACTGACCAGTAAAACTAGTCACGGATGCAAGGCAGTTTTCATACAAACTGTTTTGTTAAAAATTTGTGCTTTTAAACCAGCTACTTTTGGACCTTGTGCACTCCCACACGCGATAATCCAACTGGTTTCGAACACACAAGGCAAATTTGGGCTGCTAGTCTAAACGTATGGTCAGGCAAAAACGCCAGAAATGATAAATTAGGTGCCAAGTGCTTTTTCCCTTAACGGTCGACCGTAACAGTACCACTATCAAAAATGTTTTAAAAACTTTTCCGAGTCTCCTCACAGACACAGACGCAAATAAAAATAATTTATCAATCTAAAAAAAACTACCTGACTTTCCCAATATCATTAATTTACATTTCTTATGACTGCACTTTCCTGTTTTCCTTTCCTTTTTTTTTCTTTGCTTTATCTTTTACAATATACCCTTCTTTCCTCTGCTCTTTATTATTTTTTCCTCTAATACTTTTCCTTCTTACATTTCTTTCATTTTTTATTTTATTTTATTTTATTTTTGAACTGTTCTTATTGCATACTTTTGTCTTATTTTCTTATTTTGATTGATTTACATTTTTATTGAACAGCTTCTTCCATCTTGTCAATTTCTGCCTTAAATTTTTCTTACTTTTCTTTCATTTTTCCATCTCTTCTTTTACCTTTACCTTTGTTTTTGTCTTTGTCTTTCTTTTTTATAAATATATATTTCTTTTTTTATTTACTTTTTTTGCATTCTTATGTTTTTCTAGTTAGTCTTTCTTTGGTTTCTTTATATTTCTTTACTTATTTTACTTTAAAAAGAAACATGTTTTGTGTCATTTTTAAAATTAATTAAGCAGAATGTTTTTAATTTATCATTTTTATCAATAGAAAGGATAAATCTGTTATAATATTATATTTATGTTTAAGTGTTAGCCTGTGTTGCTCCTGACTCCTGTAGTCTGTAATATATATAACCGTCTTAAATCACGCCACACCACGACACAGTAACAAAAGCCAATCAGAATTGAGCCCAGACGCCAACGTTGCACTCTAACTCCGCCCACGTTGCCGCTGTGTGACGCAACGTCGATCAGCTGGGTTTGTTTTGTTGCTGTGAGACTGATACCGCCATTACACTGAGATTATTATTAATCATTCATGTGGAATTATTATTAGGCTCTCGGGAACTCTCCGCCACTCTCTCCCCGCCTGCTCACCTTCATGTTTCGGTCTTTGTAACTGGACATTCGGCTGTGTGGGACGGCTCTAGCGGACCCCGGGGCTCCGGTGAAAGCGGGGCCGGGCGGAGGTGGCCGGTGGTCGGTATGGAGGGCGGAGATGGAGCCGGTGCAGCCCGAGGCCCGGTACTGCGCTGTTCCTCCTTCAATCAAGATTCCACGTAAGCAGTACCTGTTCTTCACTTTATTTATAACACATAATATAACTACAATAACAGTCATATTTAAATATAACCTTAAAAAGGTCAGGGAAGCCCGGAAACCTCCTATAAGGACTGCTTGGGGATCAGGGATAGAAACATATTTATACGTTTCTCGTTTCTAACTGTAATAATAAGCAAATCAGCATGTCATGTGATCCGGGGTGCCTAAAATTTTACACAGGGTATGATTTGCACATTTCACAGTTTCATCAGGGGGGAGTTTAAGAACTTCATAACTGTCATACGTGAAGTGTGTGAATATGTACATATGTATATATGATGTCAGGTCCTTTTAACCTCTTTGCACACATTACTAGTTTATCAGGTTCACAGATGTAGTACTATTCGTTTATTCTGAATTATTTTTAGTGCACATTCAGTGATTATCATTATTGTTTTTAGGACTATATTTCTTAGTAATAAAAGTAATTTTACTAAACTGATGCTCTGTATCTAACTGTATGGAATGTGCTGACTATTAGTACATAAAATAGTACATTTTATGATGAAAACAAACATTAAAGCAAATCGTTTTCTAGAAGGTATCATTCAAACATTTTCAAACATTGACATTTCATCTTTTTTTCTTCATATGTTCGTGTGTGTATGTATGTATGTTTGTGTGTGTGTGTGTGTGTGTGTGTGTGTGTGTATGTGTATGTATGTATGTTTGTGTATCTATGTTTGTGTGTGTATCTATGTTTGTGTGTGTGTATGTTTGTGTGTATGTTTGTGTGTATGTTTGTGTGTATGTTTGTGTGTATGTTTGTGTGTATGTTTGTGTGTGTGTGTGTGTGTGTGTGTGTGCGCGCGCGCAGCACCCAGATCTTTACCTGTGTGATTACAGACTCCAGCACTTTCACTAATCTCAGGTTTCATATAAACAGCATCTGAGTTCAGAGGAAAGCAGAAAAGCTCGAGCAAAGCCGGTCATCATTTTATGTAGGAACTTTCCAGAACTTTGCTTTGGGAATCTTTTGACATGTGGACGAGGCAGGATTGAAGTTTGAAACTCCTTTTCGGTATTTACAATTCCCACTAAGACTATGGCTGAGGTCATGACTAGACTGATTCCTAGCACAAATCAGACTTCCAGGGTCAATTTTCACGAGCAGTTCCAGTTTCAGACTCTTTGGAACTCCAAGGAACAGAAAGAGACCCAAAAGGTTCAGTCGGGAATGAGGAGGTCAGAGGGAGCAGCTAACAGGTTCCGGTTGGGCTTTGGGCCCCATGAGTTCAGGCCACACACAGGGATGGTGGAGTTTTGGGTCATGGGATGCAGACCGGGTGTCCAGTCACAACTATGTTATGCTTTTTTGTGTTTGTGTTATATTTCCTGGTTACACAAAAAGTTTCTTTTAATCTGTTATATTATAGTTTTTCTTTTTTATACCTTTTTTATTTTGGCAAACACAAAAGACCTTAGAGCAAAAGCAAAGCCTTGCGTGCCTCCTGTGATGTTTGGCCGACCCCAGGTCGGGAACCATGGATTCTCAGAGAATTGAGTATCGGTCATTCTTGACCCTGTCGTTGTTTGTGTTTTTTTGTGGCAGGTCTCTAGCTGTGGGCACTAAGGACGGGTACAGACTGTTCTCCGTCACGGCTGTGGATAAACTGGAGTGCATTCATGAGAGCAGTGAGAACATTTGTCTTCTTTTACTTTTCTTGATTAAAAAAACATAAGTTTGTGTCATCCAAAAAAAAGAATCTAGATTCATTCAGTACACAGCTGTAAAGAACTCCAGATTAGATTTAGTACCTTATTGGATAATCAGATTTAGTGGTCGTGCTATATGTTTGTTTTTTTCATTTATCTCTGAGCTGCTTGTTATGTTAGTAATATATGCTTCTCTTCACTATGTTAATGAATTGTTCTGTAACTAATCAGAATGATCTGAATCATACGATGAACCCCTGATTATTCTGATCAGGGTCACAGGGGGATCTGGAGCCAGTGGAGGAATTTACAGACCAGACATGTGACAGGGTTTGAGATTAGAAGCAGGAGACGAGACTGTATTTTTTTTAACGTTGCCTGTGCGGTTACCGTGTCTCTCAGCAGAGAATCCGGACGTCTACATCGTGGAGCGTTTGTTCTCCAGCAGCCTGGTGGTGGTGGTGAGTCACGGCACGCCTCGCCGAATGAACGTCTACCATTTCAAGAAAGGGACGGAAATCTGTAACTACAGCTACTCCAACAACATCCTGGCCGTGCGCCTCAATCGACAGGTGATAAAGATTTGGACTCTGTGATTCTGATTCTGAGTTTTTAGTTCTATCACTCTCAGTTTCTGGTGCTGAGGGTTGCTGTGGTATGGTGATGTTTTGATTTACAGACTCTAAAATCTGATCCTTTGATCTGATCTGATCTACTGATTTACAGGTTCATTAACTAATCTCAAGCTGTTTGATTTTCTGACTGTCTGCATCTCACACTCAAACTTTCCAATTATTTGACTCGTTGATTTTCTGAATTTCTGAGACTTTAATAAAAACTCTCTGGTTAATGATTCTGATCATTTCAGATTCTTTCTGCTTTGTTTACTCTCTGGATCTTTTACAATGTTTTCTTTATTTTATTTAATTATTTGTTTATCTGAATATTTTGTTACTTTATTCTTTGTTTATTTTAATATTTTGTTCCTTTATTCTTTGTTTATATGGATATTTAGTTCCTTTACTCTTTGGGTTTTTGACTTTCTGATGCTTTGACTTTAAAGATTTTAATAAATATATATTTTTTTATTCTCTTACTTTCTGTATTAGTGCATTTGCTGTTGTGCCAAATCGTGTGTGTGTGTGTGTTTGTTGTGTTGTATTTTGTTGCAGAGGCTGGTGGTTTGTCTGGAAGAATCCATCTACATCCACAACATAAAGGACATGAAGCTCCTAAAAACTCTCCTGAACACACCACCCAACCCCTCAGGTAAAAATAAAATCATAATATTAAATCTGTAATAAACCGAAAGCTTAACTGTGTTCTTCTGATGTAATAAACCCTCCCTGCAGGTCTATGTGCCCTCTCCATCAACCATTCCAACTCTTACCTGGCATATCCGGGCAGTGCCACCATCGGGGAAATCATCATGTACGACGCCAACAACCTGGTAAAATTCTGAGCGTCCAGATATAATGTCAGAACCACGTTAGAACATCGACTAATTCAAAAACACTCTGATCTGACCTAAATGTTCTGATTTTATGAATCAGATTATTCGTCTCTTTGATTCACTGACCCTGTGTCTGATTCTTTCACTCACTGACTTTTTGATTGTCTAATTTTCTGATTCTTTGACCTCTAATTTATGGAGACTTTTTATCTTTCTCACTGTTTGTCTCTGTCTCTATGGTTTATCGATTTTCTTTGATTATGAGTCTGATTCACTGACTATTTGACTCTGATTTACTAACTTTCTGACTTTCTAACTTACTGATTTTTTTTTTTACTTTGATATTCTGACTCTAGGTTATACTGTGACTTTTCTACTGTGATTCATAAAAATAATGTTTAATGATTCTCTCATTCTCTGATTGATTCTCTGATTTGTTGACTTTTTGATTCGCTGATTCTCTCACTCCCTCACACACAGAACACGGTGACTGTGATTCCAGCTCATGACAGTCAGCTTGCCGCCATTACCTTCAACTCCTCAGGAACCAAACTGGCCAGCGCCTCGGAGAGGGTACACACACAAACACATGCACACAGTTTACCCAAAGTTATGGTTCGAAATTAAGTATACTGGAGGCACCAGAACCTTTTTACACGGTCTGTATTATTGTGTGTAATGTGATGTGATGACACACACACTGATAACACACACTGATATGTGTGCGCAGGGCACAGTGATCCGGGTGTTTTCCATTCCAGAGGGACAGAGACTGTTCGAGTTCCGCAGAGGAATGAAGAGGTTTTACCAAAGTTTTATACATTACGGTACTCAATGCATAACTCAATTTATTTTTGGAATGTGCAGTTAATTGTGTGTGTGTGTGTGTGTGTGTGCAGGTATGTGAACATCAGCTCTCTGTCCTTCAGTCCTGATGCTCAATTCTTGTGTGCATCCAGTAACACGGAGACCGTACACATCTTCAAACTGGAGCAACATGCAGCCAGGTACACACACATACACACACACACACACAAAACCTATCACCAGTGAAACACTTAATCACACTCAACATCTGTTCTGGTTTGAGATGTTTTTTTGTGTGTGTGTGTGTGTGTGTGTGTGTGTGTGTGTGTGTTTGTAGCGGGGAGGAGGAGAGCCCCTCGTGGTCGGCGTACGTAGGGAAGATGTTTTCGGCAGCGAGCAGCTACCTGCCAGCACAGGTTTCAGGAATGATGAGTCAGGATCGGGCCTTTGCTACGGTCCGCCTCAACACACACATCCACAAACATACCTGCACTTTAACAATGTGAGTTACACACACACACACACACACACCTGCATTCTGACAACGTGAGTTACACACACACACACACCTGTATGTCTCTTTTTCTCCAGAATCCAGAAGCTTCCACGGCTCCTCGTGTCTTCCTCTAATGGGCAGCTCTTCATTTATAACATCGACCCTCAGGATGGTGGGGAGTGTACACTGGTGCACACACACAGGTAACATTTAAATACCACACCTAAACTAAATACCATGTCCAAATGAAATCCTGCGCCTAAAATAAATACTGCATCTAACTAAATACTGCATATAAACTAAATACCACAACTAACTACTGCATATAAACTAAATACTGCATGTAAATTAAATACCACAACTAACTAAATACTATATGTAAAATAAATACTGCATCTAGATGAAATACCACACCAAAATAAATTGTGCATGTTAACTAGATACACATTTAACTACATGCCACAACTAACCAAATACATCTAAACTAAATACCACACCTAACTAAATACTATGTCCAAATGAAATACAGTATCTAAACTAAATACCATGCCTAACCAAATACCACATATAACTAAATACAGCATCTAAATACCACACCTAAACTAAATACCATGTCCAAATGCCGTACTTAAATTAAATACCACCCCAACTAAGTACCACAGGTAACTAAATAGTGAATGTAAACTAAATACAATATCTAACAAAATACTACGTTAGACCTACAGTAAATACCCAGAAGTCCCAGTAGTAAAGTCTGAAAGTGATGATGTAACTGTTGTGGCTCTCTTACATTAATAAGGTACCTGATTGATTAATAATAAATAAGCTCCAATTAGTGGCAGTATCAGTGAGGAAAAGGAAGTCTGATAATTAATTACTTTAATAACTTAGTGTTTATTCTCCTTCCTCTCCTGAAGCTGCTCAGTAACTGGTTCTGACCTCAGGCTTTTAGGCTCCGATCAGGAACCAGAGGTCTGCGAGGGTCCGGCTGTTCCTTCCTATGCCGCCACTGCAGCTATCGGGACCTCCGGACCCGCCTCCACTATGCTAACAGGTGTCCCTCTTTATTTGGTTCGGTTTCCTTTTGTTTTCATTAATAATGATTGATTGAACACTGTAGTGAACCCTGATCAATCCCCACCCTAACTGTGTGTGTGTGTGTGTGTGTGTTTCCCACTCCTTCCCTCCCAGGTTACTCTGAGGACGGCGGGGTGCTGAAGGGCGAGGTGATCCCTGAGCATGAGTTTGCGGCTGGTCCCGTGTGTCTGGACGACGAGAGCGAGTTTCCTCCAGTGAGCATTCAGAATCGCTAAAGTCCATCAGAACCCATCATTATGACCTCATAACACTAAACATCCCAAGAGTCATCCTACACACACACACACACACACACACTCACTCACACACTGCAGTGTTCAATGATTCTGGTCTTGCTTTATAGCAGTACAAAGGTTAGTCCAGATACAGTAATCTTTTACACAACATAATTATATTATAGCCAAACCCTGCTCCCTGAACACACACTTGCAGGCTACAAACAAATGTAGGTATGACACGCACATACACGCATCCCATACAGTGTTTATCGTAAATTGGCCATGCTTTGTTTAACAGACTCAAATCTAAACCCATTAAAACATTAGCAGCTTTATTTCTATATTTATTTTAGATCTACAAAAAGTTACTTCTACTTCTGAATGGGTCCAAAAATCTTACACTAAACTGATCAGCCCTCTTATTCAGGCTCAGGAGGTTTGGATTCAGCTTCAGCTGTGGATGGTTCAATATTTTCATTTTTCCTTACAGAACTTTTTCAATTTCAGTCTGATTTCACCTCTGATTTAACTCAGTTCCTATCTGTTAGTCACTGCCTGGTTGTTTTGCCAGTGTGTTTGGGGTCGATGTCTTCCTAGAAGGGGAATCTGACCCCAATTTCAACAGGGCTTCCTAAAAAAAGCACTCCCACAGCATAACGCTACCACCACCATGCTTCACAGAAGCCATGGTGTATTTAGGGTGTTGTAACTACCAGTAAGTTACAGACCAGATTTGTGTAAAGCTCATGAGGTTGTTGTCAAAAATCAACATCCAGATACGCTGAGGGAGTTACAGAATATAAAATCTTTTCCTTCTCCTAACTTTCTTGTCTTACCTTTATCCCAAAAAAATAATACTACAGATAATGTCAGTTTAGCCTGGTGTTTGATATGAAAGGTGATTGGTTGTACCAGAGTATGTTTATTATGGTTACTATTATTATTATGGAGCTGATCACGTTTCCAAACCAGGGATTTTACTAATCTGAGTTGAATAACTAATTAGAATCACTTTAATAATTTGGTAATGAGGTTCCTGATGTGTAAATACATCTGTAACACGTAACGCATTCAGAATTAGATTCTGAATTAGGAGACTCATTCATGATGAACCGCATGAGCGCCTCATCATCTCATTTGATTTTATAACTTTTTTTAAAGATTTATTCATAAAACGGATCGATACAAATCCTCTTTGTGATCATGAACATGAATGCTGCTCATCATTCCCGATCGCCGCTTCGTTTTGGTTTGGGTTTCCTTTTGAGAATCATTCCTAAACTCGTTATTGTATTAATTGATTCTGAGCTGAGATGAGGCATTCACTGTGTGCTCCACTGGGGGGTGGGGGCTGCCCTTTTATACCTTGTTAGGTGCACGTGAAGATAATCAGGGCCATCAGGGTTGCCAGATTGGTACAGAGTAGTCGATCGCAAAAAGTTGTGGCATTATTGTGAACAGAAGTCTTGCCTCTTTTCAGTTTTTGACATGCCCCCATTAACCCCAGTGTCCAGTACCCAAAGTTCAAAAGGGTTATGGGGCTTGCTCAAGGATCCAAAAGAGAAGCAAATGTGGTGTGACCTCATAACTTTCTAATTATTAGTCCGGATCCTTAACCACAGAGTTAACCTGCCCCGAAATGACTGTTTTGTCCTCTTTATGCTCCTGTTCAAATCCACCTGTCCCACAGTATCCCCCTGTCTCACGATCAACCCCATATGCAAGGTTTGGGGTAATGACCTAGGGGGCAGAAGAATGGACTACACTTGCTTTGTCCATCCACCACAGTCATCAAAGGACGCTGTTCCCTACATTAGATAAGGCCAATCGTTTCTGGGCAGGACGGAGACTAAAATACGTCCAGTCCGTTAAGTTAGGACCCATCTGCCGTAAAATCTACGAGTCAGGATCTGTGTGCGTGTTTGTGCGTGTTTGTGCGTGTTTGTGCGTGGGCGGGCATGGGCGTGTGTGGGCGGGCGTGAACCTGACTTGTGATTCTGGTTTCTGGTAGATAAATCGGTGTCGTGACGGATGTGGGCGTGGCAGGACGGGACGTCCCTGAGAGCTGCGGGCTGCACCGGGACGATCCTCAGCACACGGGCCGGGACTTAATTACACATTTCAGGACTAACCGAGCTCATTTCAGGGTGCTAACGAGAGAGGGGCGGGGCAGGCAGGGTGTCGCTCACTCTCTGAAGGGCGTGTCATACGGAGAGTAGCGTACGTGATGCGTTTCCTGTAATGCTGTATCATCGTATTATTATAATTATAATTATTATTATTATTCTTTTATCACTTTAACACACGTTGTTTTTATGAATTGTATTTCCTGTATTAACGACTAATCCATGTTTACACGTCAGCGTCCTGGTCGCTAACGGGATGCGTTTATGTTACGTGCCTAATATGATTTTATTTGTATTTTGCTGGAAGACCAAAACAAAAACAAAAAAACAAGAAGCTGTAGAAAATAGAATTATGCAAACAAAACCCACTGTCCCGACTCGTTATTTTGGTTTCTTCTTTTGGGTTTTCGTTTGAGCTCTGGGCTCAGGTCACACTTATCTTGCATCTTTTTTTAAACTAGTCTTTCTGGTATTTTTGCTTATTGTTTTGCTTTCACATCATGTATTTTTAAGTGAAAAATATCATTTAATATCAGTTTCTACAATGCCACACTTCCTGTTGAATCCTGGTTCTTTAGGTTTTTCCTTTCCGCTGTCTCCTTTAGATATTTATCAGAGGTTTTATTCTTTATTTATCTGGACAACAGTAAATTAATTTGAGTGTCTTAAACAACAAATGCAGTTTTTCGGTTCTTCAGTACTGTGCAAAAGTCTTAAGCCAACATTAGGTCAGATTTGTTGTTTTAGCGATGGTATGATGACCGTGTATTAATTAAATCTTGGTCTCTTTATTAGGATAGAACCAGAAAATATTGGGAATATTTATGTAGTATTAAAAAACTGAATCAAATCATAAAACAAATTCTATAGTCTTACTTTGGAGCTGTAGTAGCATCACTTGAGGAAGATATTTTGAAAAACTTCTGCGAGCATGATGTATAATTGTTCCCTCTGGTGTTCAAAAAAACGCAGTTGTAGAAAATGGCATTCCGTTACACCCCTAACAGTAGCCCGTAGCCATTGGAACCTGAGCCTGGCCTTGGCTGTGCCTGAGGGGACGCTGCAGCACCCGTGGCTCGACAGCTCAGAGGTCATGGGTTCAAATCCCAGGTGAGCCTTCTACATATAGATTGTTCAGGGGATACCTGTATCTGTGCCCAATGAATCCCAGGTTTGGTTCCATACCCTCCTGAGGATAAGCAGGGGTAAATCAGGACAGTTTGGTTTGTTCCAACTGCTATAAACTTTTTTATTTTTGCAATGGCAGCTGATGGACATGCTGTAACGTCCCCCACAGAACCACCACAGAGGGTGTAATAGAAGAGTGACTCTGTGAGAGTCATGTGCAGCCCAGACGCCGCCGACCGAGTAAAATCCCTTTGACGTCTGAAACAAGCTACTCTGACTCACTTCCTGTGCCGTCGCCAAGATCTTCCTTGGAAAGGGTGTGACGTTGTGCGTTCAGGAATGCTGTCAGTTCAGGAACTTAGAAATGAGTCTGGATCGGAATTCGTCTCGGAGCTGTCCAAGGTACTGAACGTCAGATCCAGTGCCTGGGCAAACCCGCCATTGCTTACTGAGGAAGGGGTGAAATAACAGAAACAGCCTGCACTGTAAAGGGGCTGTTAGCCTGAATGATCGCTAAGGGTGTGTCTGAGCTTGCAGAATTTCAAAAAGATTAAATTGAGAGTGTAGAACAGATCACAGGTCTTTTAATCATCAAACAAAGGTTAAGCAGCTCATGAGAAAAACACTTAACAAGCACCTGTGATCTTCAGCAAGAGTGATGTTTAACCTGCAGATTACAAACACACACACACACACACATACATACACTGGGACAAGAACCAGTACTGAAGCTTAGAAATTTTTAACGTGGATCTGTTACAGGATTCATCTTTCAGCACAGGTGAGTTGTATGAAACATCCAAGAGGTTAATAAATCTCCAGAACCACAAGAAGCAGAACCGAAACATCATCTGCTGCATTGCTACTGAGTTCCGTTGCATCATCATTAGAACCAAGAACCATCAAGACTAGAACAAGGAGCAGAACAAAGACAAAAGAAGAACCAGATCTGTAGACCAGGAGCTTTGTGGATCAGGTTTCTTGATCCATCTAGATTGGTGTAAAGCACTGTTTGGACAATGGAACAACAGAAAGACCAGAATCTTAGCACAACAACAGATTAAAAGGTTTTTTTCAGGTTTAATGTGCCCAGACACAGCCTAAAATCTGGAGTGGTGTAAAGCACTGGTATTGGACTCTGGAGCAGTGGAAACACCTGAGTCTGGGAGCAACAGCAGATTAGAACCAGAGCACAGAACTTCATCTGCAGAATGACTACTGCATCGACATCGGAACCAGAACAACAACAAGATTCAAAACTGGAAGGAAAATCAGAACAAGAACCCAAATAAGCTCAAGCATCAGAACTAGAATGAGAAATCAATCAGAAACAATGCCAGAACCAAAACAAGACCAAGGGACAGAAGCATAACTAGAATAAGAACGAGAACCAGAACTATTTGAACATATCCTGTGCTGCAAGGAAACACGGTGTTCTTATAAAAGAGCTGATAAGACACGTCTGCTTATCTGCATGCCTGCTTGGCGCCTGTGCATGATGTCAAGTACAACAAGTACACACCAGAGATCAGTCACACACATGGTCACAGGAGGCCGGGGTACAACCGGCAGCACAGGGTGCCAACTTTACATAGGGCACAAGCACACACACACACACACACACACACTTAAAATCATGAGCCAGGGAGAACATGCAACTTCCAGCCAGGACTCAAACCCAGGTCTCTGGAGCTGTGAGGGCCACCGGGTCACCTCCTAACATAAATAGGTAACGAATAGAGGCGGTAAGTAATGAAATACAAGTAATCCATTACTGTACTTAAGTATGTTTAGGTAAATTGGCTCGTTCTGTAACTTAATACTATGGTTAAAAATGAGAAGGTTTTTTAAAGAAATACCTTTATAGTTTGTCGAATATACTTTAATCTTTTCTTAGAGGTGCCTAAACTTTTCAAATCAAACCGATCTCTGTACAGCACGTACTCCTATTCACGTTTCCGCTCGTCTAAGAGGCGGGAGCGCGCACAAGTGCACTGTAGCGGTGGCGCGCGTGCACACCGCTCCATACCGGCTCTAGCCGGTATAAAAATGTGGCAAGACGGAAAATCCGAAGCAGAAGCCGGTCAGAGGGACAGGATGATGTGGTTCGGCGCGCTATAAAGGCTAAACGAGGAGCTGAACCGTTTTAAACCGGATATATATTCACGATAGAGTTAAACCGTCGTTTTTAACGTTAGATTCGATTGAATAGTCCGTTAAGATGCCCAGCTTTCATATAGCGGTCTAGGTTTTAGTGTTTCTAAGAGAGGTCGAGTCACTTCACATTTTCGGTAAGTAGTACAGCTTAATAACTTAACAGGTTTAAATGATAGAGTTTATAAAAGGGGTTAAAAAACTTGTTTAGATAGTCAGAACTGAGTGAAATGGCGAAGTTATTCAACCGTAAGACGCTAGACCGGCTGTGTGAGGAGACACAGACTGATTCTGACTGGTTGGAGCCGGTTTGCTGAACAGTGATGCTGATGCACCATCAACCGAAACACACACACACACACACACACACACACACACACACACACACACACACACACCACTGCGGTATAACTACTAGCTACTTATCCTTTCTGACCTTTCTGATCTCGTTGTTTTTATAGTTAGTTTTCGACTCAGTAAAGTTTGGAACTCTGATTGAATTACTGACATTATATTGCTCACAAAAATGATGAATGTTTTAAAATTAAATATCCTTTAATATTTGTGAGCAGTATATTAGCGATACCTCCCGCATTCTTTAAGCCCTGCCCTGTCAGTGACGCAAGAGCGTTGCATCATCACGTTTGTTCCAACGTATAAGGAACTGCGTAACACAACGTTACACAGCACAGCACGACAACAGTACAGTACAGACAGGTCAGACAGGGCTGAATCTCATACGACACTCTGTTCCCTATGTAGTGCACGTAACTCAGCTCAGACTTTATACTGTTAGATATGGAATTGTAAGCTGTTAGATTTTACTACAATGTGATTAGTTTAGAGTCACATAGCAAGGAAACACAACAACACAATGCAATACAACACTTTATAACAAAACAACACAGTACAGTACAACAATATGAAACAACACACTACTGCATAACACAACAACACAACACTATATAACACTACAGCACACAACAGCATAACACAACAACACAATACTGCAAACTCAACAATACACTATTACACGACACAACAACACAATACTGTATAACACAGCAACACAATATTACATAACACAGCAACACAGTACTGCACAACAATAAATTACATAATACTGAGTAACACAACAACAAAACACTACACAACACAATGTTGTGTAATACAGAAATACACACTAATAAATAACACGACAAAACAATACAGTACAACAATGCTACCCAACAATTCCACATGACATAAAACTCAAAATACATCAGAGACACACTACACCATAACACAACAGCACAATATTCCACATCACTGTACTATAAACAATAAACTTAACAGCAGTACTGTAAAACAATCTCTTACACAGCACCACATAATGCATTTACACAATAATTAAGTACAGCAATAGCTTACATAACACTAAGTAACACCACAATGTGTACTACAGTATTACACAACACAGTACTAATTCACGCAATGACGCAACACTGCATAACACAGCAGACCATAAACCGTAAGTCTTCACCCCGTATCTCCACAGACCGGACGTCCACATCATGAAGGGCCTGGTGGAAACGCTGCAGGGATGCACGAAGCCCAGGGTGTACCCGCGAGTCCCGGACGGCGGCTGGGGATGGGCCGTGGCCGTGGCCTTCTTCTTCGTGGAGGTTTTTACCTACGGTATCATCAAGGTGTTCGGGGTCTTCCTGCAGGACCTGACCAGCCAGTTTGGGGAGAGCAACAGCCGAGTGTCGTGGATCGTCTCCATCTGCGTCTTCGTCATGACTTTCACAGGTCAGAGCCTCACACGGGGCGCCAATGACCTACTATAGAGTGACCGTGTTTGTAATTAGAGCAGAAGTCGTTAAGAGTAAAACTAGATGTTTGATTGGATCGTTAGAGTCATTAAGGGTATTTATGCTCAGGGCGTTGTGAGACATCGTTATAACGTCTCGGGTGATTAATTAGCAGAGACAATGAGTGTGTAATGAGTCGGAGCAGAACGAGACGTCTTCTGACAGAACAGGAACCGATCCAACGAAATACATTGAAACCCTCTGTGTGTGTGTGTGTGTGCAGCTCCTCTGTCCTCGGTGCTCAGTAAGCGGTTTGGGTTTCGGCCGGTGGTCATGTTGGGGGGTTTTCTGATCAGCCTGGGCACCATCAGCTCCGCCTTCACCACCTCCGTCAATCAGATGTACGTCACCGTTGGCCTCGTCACAGGTACCACTGCTTATCCGGTGTGTGTGTATGTGTGAGAGTGTGAGGGAGAGAGAGAGAGAGAGTGTGAGGGAGAGAGAGAGAGAGAGTGTGAGGGAGAGAGAGAGAGAGTGTGAGCGAGAGAGAGAGAGAGAGTGAGTGAGAGAGAGAGAGAG
>JAUZSU010020749.1:0-10763 GCA_034780255.1 Parotocinclus maculicauda
GATTTGTTTCGGTACTTTAGGATTTGGTCCGAATAAGTGGCTGGTCCCATTAACCGGTGGTCCTATTAACCGGAATCAACTATAAAATATAACATTTTAAAGGACTTAATATCTAGCCAGGTACAGATGAACACTTTTTTAAATAATATTGGAAGGAGGGAGAAAATAAGTAAAAATTTGAAAAAATTTGTAATAATAATAATAAAATAATAATAACAACAACAACAACAATAATAATAATAACAACAACATGAATTGTTATTATTATGGTTAATTATTATGTTGTATTCCCACTTGACACAGTCAGGGTTGAGGAGGCTATCCCCTCGCTGCTCTCTACTTCCCCAGACATGGCCAATATCTGTAAGTGATGCCTGACTCAGCTTAAAGGCCCTCTACTACTATTCAAACCTGGTCAGTGTGGTGGTGGTGGCCTAGCATGTTAGACCAATGTGCCAACCACTCAGCAGGCACACGGGGTACATGCCAAATTGATTTTCTCTGAATGTGGCATGCCAAATCCCCCAGTCTCTTGGAGGCACCAGAAGTAAATAATGAATGGGACATCTGAAAAACACAGGGGTTAGTATATTTACACAGCAGGAAAAAAGGAAGAAGCACTTGGTAAAAGATTAATTTTTATAAACACCTGCGCACCAAATAGGCCCAAATTTATTGCTATTTATGTGTTAAATGTGCAAGGTGATCAAACTAGCTAAAGATAGTTAAATGCTGCTGGTCATAACTGTCAATTACTTTGTGTTTGATTTAGATTTCTGTACATACGTCAGTAAAACATTGAAAATACATTACTTTTTAATTACATCTTCTGTAGTAAGAATATTGGTATAGCAAAGCATCCTATGCTCAGTTTGAGATAAGATTATTATCTTAGTTTAATGCTGACAGCATTCACTGACAAGGATAAGCCAAATAGATAAATATTTTCTTGTGTGTGATATTTTCATATATGAACAACAAAGAAAAAGAAAAGGTATTATAATGTTTCTCAATAAGATAGTAACACAGATTAATATACCAAACCTAAAATACATGCTACAGCAGTAGCGAAATGCATGACTCAGAGAGATTTATTTACTTACAATTCCAAATTGCACATGGAAATTATATTTGTCGAATTACCCCTCTACCATGTATCAGACTGCCAAAATGGAGCTACTGCCTGTTAAGTGGAGCTTCCAATCGTTTTTGGCAGACATCTTAGTTTAGATTTCTCAGCCAATCAAAACGATAAAAACCTGACTAGAACCCCTGTGTGATGATCATCATGCAGACTTGGCTGAATCATTTTGTTCCAAACACTGCTATTGAGTTAGCTCGCCACGCTCTTTACAGATCAGAGGAAACGAGGGACTCCAAGAAGAGCAAAGAAATAGACTTGTGCATTTATAGTACAGTGCAAAAGCCACCACTTGATATGTTGTTTTAGCAATGGTATAATGGCCATATATAACAATTGGACCCAAAACATTCAAACTTTGATTTGTCACTCCATAATACTCTTTTCCACTGATCTTCATTTTAACCTTTGGGAACTTTAGCAGATCTTATCCTTTTCACCAAGGAAAAAGTGGTTTCTAGGCTGCTTTTCAAAAAGATCATTCCTGATCAAGATTTGGACTGTAGAAGTATCAAATTGGCATCCCAATGAAGCTACCATATACTGCTATTGTAAAGTGAGGTCACACTAAATACTTGCAAGATCAGAAACTGTTTTCTGATATTAATTTCTAGAAAATGGAATATCTAATCTACTGGTAGACTTTTAAACAGTATAGTACATGTGACATGACAGGATGCAAGTACATTTTAGACATGCATAGCTAGCTGAGGTCCTTAACCAGCACTTTGTCCAAATGAACAGTCAAATACAGGATAAGCAAAAGCTGCTCATTGCAGTGCACCCCAATGGGTAAGCAGACAGCTTTACAGGATCACCAGGTGAAATCCACACTGCAGAAAATAAAGGTCAGGAAATCAGCAGGTCCAGATGGAGTGTCAGAGCAAATGCTGAAAGATCATGCCAGTTAGCTTGAAGAAGTGTTATAAACCAGCAGACATTCCAGTATGCTTTAGATCTTCCATTATCACTCCTGCCCAGTATTTGGCCAGTTGTTATAACAGCCACAGCCATGAAGTCCTTTGAGATACTGGAGATCTCAAACATCAGATCACTCATCCAATCTGACACAGACCAACACTAAATGAACCAAACCATTCAACAGATGATTTTGTTACTCAGCTGCACTACACACAGATCTGACACATTTGGAAGAACCTAATACCTGTGTGAATATGTTATTCATTGGATTCAGTTCTGCATTTAACACCATTATCCCCACAAACTTAAATTTCTAGGTCTGGAGACCCTAGTCTGTCCATGGGTCATGGACATTCAAGCCAACAGATTACAGTCAGGATTGGGTCGCACACCTCTTCCACTCACATCCTGACCACAGAAACACCTTAAGACTACATGAGCCCAGTGGTCTTCAACTGCACCTCCATTCACTATTTCACCATAACACCATAATTAAATTCATTTAAAAAATAATAACATTTTTGGTCTAATCTCAACAGGCAGTAGATGATCTGTGCAAACGATACAGGGCAAACAATCTTGTCCTTAACTAAACTTAAACTAAATTATTCAGTGGATCACTGAAACTGACATGGATCTTAACCTGTTAATTAACCTGTTAAGAAATTTAAAACTTTATTTTTTTACCTAAACAAAAAGAATAACAAAAGCAGCTGATATGAAGTCAAATCCATAATGAAATCCAATATGCTGTAAAATATTGTCGAATGTGTGAATGGCTCTGTGTACTGTGAGCTCTGAAAACACATCCGACATATCAGGCAGTCATTTGATGTCATGCTGTGACCTACAGGAAGCTTTTCATTATACAGTTGTATAATGTCGCGATCAAACACATCTGAGATCATGACTCATTTTTGACAGTGTTGCCTTCAGAACTCATTATGCACAACTCACCCACTCCCCACACCAGTCTGTCTGGGCTGTACCTCAGTCTCCAAGATCACAAATGGTTCCCACATCAGGGTCTGATTTGAATTACCTCTGTCTGCGATCAGAATATCATATTTAAGGACAGTACAGAATTCCAAATATCTGTGGCATGAATCATCACCAGAGAAAAAAAGATTTTGTTTTTCACCATATTGTAAGCGAATATAAAAATACAACACTATCAGTGGAATAAGTGCGAATGGAAGATTTTTGTAGCAGCTTTCATGTGGTTTGAAAAGTCTGTTACAGTCATGGGACAGTATCTCTCTTAAGAGCTATAGAAACTAATTGATTCTCCACTGTCTGTCCATTTGGACAACATTTGTTATTCTGGTCAGAGGTTTGGGGTTCACTAAAAAGGAACCCAGGGGCCAAAACCATCCTATTGAAACTGAATCCTGAGAGTTTTACATTTAGTGATGTCAGGGACCAGTGTCTAGCCACAGTCTAGCCACAGAATTACCTCACTGCAGTAAATCATTAACTCTACCTGACCATGGAGCGCATGTCTTCACTGTAAACCTGAATATGATCTAACCATTTAAGTACAGGATTTAAGAATTGCTGTCCAAACAGCCTTTAAAATACTAAGCTTACAGTAGTTGATACAGATGACAGTGTGAAAGTTAAAAACCCACAAAGTCTCGAGAAAAAATGCAAAACAAATTTAGACTGTAACCAGAAGCAAAGAGGGAGTCCAGAACAGCCGTAAGGGAGGTGCAGCTTCCCCAAAATTAAATGATCATATATGTACAGTTGTGTTAACATTTCATTTACTACAAATTCATTAGAACTGACTGACTGAATTGCTTCGATTTCTTATATTTCCATAGCATTAATGCCATAGATTTTAAGAAGTCATTTTCTTATACGGTCAATGGTCAAAGCATTTGCCAGTACAATTTTCAATTTTCAATTTCATCAATACAGTTTTCATATTGTAGAGTATTTGTATAATGTCTTAAAATATTTTTCCCTTTCCACAACCTTTCCAGAGGTGTGGATGCTGGCAATTTTAGCTACTACTGAGCACAATTTAAAAAAAGCTATTCAGAGTGTAACTTACTCACCATAAGACCATGATGAACAGGAATACTGTCTTCCTGGTCTAAAATGCAGGGTGTGAATAAAAGAAGGTTCTTCATGTTTTGGTAGAAAAATATGTGAATAAAGCTTGAAATAAGTATAATTATAAATCTTAGTTTTAGGGTTTTTGTTTAAGGGACTGCAATTTTATGTTATTAAACTTTTGTATGTATATATACTGCATTTGCATATAGTGTTGCTGAGTTCCATATAGTGAGTATTGTGATGTGAGTAAGATGGACACGTTTAATTAACATGGATACAGTCAAATTTCAGTCGAGTTTTGTCAAATTTATTTCCGTCTTAAGCTGCCCTGAATTCAAGCGCTGCTATGGTTCTGTGGAATTGTCTAGAATTAGCAACAAATCAGCCATTTAGTGGTAGGTCACTCAAGTTCACAGAACAGTTGGACATCAGGAAAATGCCACTGGCTCGAATTCATAGCGAATAAGCTGGACAATTTTGTAGAGGCAGTATCATGGTCTGTGGGTGTTTTTTATGGTCTGGATCTAACCATTTTATTCTTTGTTCCAAAGAAGAGAAATTTCAAGACTACAATAATAAAAAAAACATTCTAGAGAAGTGTGTACTACAACTTAGTGGCAGGTTTGGGAACCCCCTTTGATTTTTCAGTATGACAATGCTTTAGCGCACAAAATGCTTCAGTGTTGGATGAGAAATGGTTTACAGAGTTGGTGTGGTGGAACTTGCCTGGCATGCACATAAATCTAACCTCAGCTGCATCTTATACCTTTGGGATGAATCAGATAGCTGACTTCAGGTCAGAATCTATCTCCTGTTACTAACCTCACTAATGCTCTTGTGGTTGAATGCATCTGAATCATCATGTTCCAAAATCTAGCAGAATATCTTACCAGAAGAGCAGAGGCTGTAAACAGTACAGGGGGAAGCAGCTGTAGCTATAATCGGTTTGTAAAGAGATCACGTATGGATGAAGTAGGTTAAGATTTAGGTAGGTAGGTAATTAGACGTTTAACGCCACGACTGCCCTTGGGCCATCTTCACGGCAGGAATAGTTATGAAGGACAGTTAGCCATCGAGCAGAGTATTGGGCATCATGCAGGCAGGGTCCAACTGTTGAACGTGAAATTACAGGTGTTTTTTTCATGTTATTGCCAGGAAGCTGAGCAATGTCTTTACATTTATGGTAGTAAAAATATACACTCTATTAATATGTTCTTTACAGACAGTGAAACTTGGCAAGTAGGGCAGGTCGGGGCTGCTACGCCCTTTATATATTAAGTTAAATCTAAACAATATCATATCACATGTGATATCACTTCCTACAGTTACTAAAATAAACATGCAAATCACACTGTCCACCTGTAGATACCCACCTGATTCATAAAATGTCTTCTTTGTGTTGAGTGATTTTATGACATAGCATTCCTCCTTCATGCTTGCCTCTGCTTAAGTTTTGGTTTTTCATCTACTTTATGTCCTCTTGTTTGCATTGTTAAACAATAACATGACAGTTTGAATACACATTATTTAATGTTAGATGGGAGTTGAAGTGTGAACGACGAGTTAAATATCAAAATATCATTAAGTAAAATACCATTAGTTCTAAAAGAGAACCAGAAAAAGAATTGAGTTTCAATTACACTTACATGTGAACACGAAAACTACTGATCAGGTTTACTTTCATATTTGCTTTAAAAGAACTGAATTTGGTTTATTTAAAATTAACTATAAGTGAAAACACAAACTCACAACCTTCAAGATAGTGGTCCAGAGTCCTGATCACTAAGCCACTGCTATTTCAGTTCTAGATATCACAGTCACTCTTTCACTCTTCCTGTTTCTACCAATATGTTTGTGTTTAAGCCAATAACAAAATACAGAAAGAACAACAGTACGAGCTCACAGATTTGTTACTGTGCAAGGGAAAGGGACATTATTCTGGAACTATGGTTTAGTCACACTACATCCTACTCTACATCACAAACAGATTTCTTTTTTAAAGGACTTGTTATTGATGAGTTTTTTCATTTATGTAGTGGAGGAAGAGGGCCTTAAAAAGCACACAGACCATGAATAAGATAAAAAGTTGAGTAAGAGAGTTGATTTATGATGGAGAACAGAAGTAGAAACATTCTTCCCATCACTCTGCTCTTTGAGGACTTTCTTTCATAAAACCTGTTTTTTCCATCTTCTTCGTCCTCTAATGACCAATGCAGGCTGTCTGCTCCACTTTCCCCCAAACAAGATCCTGATCTGCAGATCCATTTTCCTTTGTTTCACTCATTCCACTGTCCTCAATTCCTTTTCTTGCAGCCTGGCTCACAAACGTCTGCTCATTTACTCCAAATACCCAGAATACCTGTTCACCCAGGGCCTTTCCTGTTTTACCAGGATAATAGTATAAAAGGAAAGTAAACTATTTGCTGTGGAATACCAAAGGGATCATAGAAAAGAACAATATTTATCTGTTAGATCTTTAAAGTACTTTTATTTAAATGTGCATACTTTTTACTTGTGTGAAGGTGCTTATATCAATTACAATATTACATATCCCGTCCCAGGAATATTCTGCAGTTTATTTTTATATTCTACACACGAGAACTAAATCACAATGTCCCACACAACTGGAAACATTCTGGAAATCTAGAGATCAAGTGGAATCAAAGAACAACCCCTTATCAGACCTGTTGTATAAAAGACTTGTACAATATGCATAAAATACAATATACCACAGATTTAACCAAATCTTATACCCACTTATGCTAATTCTTAGCACAGGGCACAAGTTGGGACCTTACCCAATCCATAGCAGGATATGCACACACCCAGACAAACTTTAGAGAAACCAAGTGACCTAGCACACGTCTTTGGAGGAAGTTTATATCTATACACAAGGTTATCTCAAGACTAGTTGATTATATACATTCGAAGCCAATTTAGTGTAATCAATAAACCTAACATGCATGTCTTTGGAGTGTAAGAGGAAACTGGAGTACCTGGAGTAAACCCATAGAGACATGGTTAGAACATACAATAGAACATACAAATGCCACACAGGAAGGACCCAGATCACTCCAACCTGGGATTGAGGCCAGACCAGGAATCGAACCAGGGATCTCTCTAGCTGTGAGGTGACAGCACTAATATACATTTTAATGTATAAAATTTATATATATATGTATATATATATATAATAGCACTCTTTTCCCTTTTTTCTGTTTTTGTGTAAAACACAAAACTGATGCTCTCAATGTCTTTGACAGATTGTGAGACTTAATGTTATAACCATAGAGTGTATTAGTTTTTTCAGGGGAATGTATTAAAATGTAATAAATGGATGACTACATGAATGGCTGAAATGTAATAAATGGATGACTACAGGATACCCAGAGGATCAAATTTTTACAAATAAATCTGTAGCATCTACAGCATATGGGAAAATAGCACAGACAAGAATTTTGCTTGACATTCTTCCCTGCAGAAACCCTGATTACTCTGAATGAAATGAAAGTGAAAGGGCAATTGTTGAATTCCACCAATAAAGTCAAGATCATTAGAATGTGTCACTATAGAAACTCAGAACTTCCAAGTAACCATAAACCATTCACAGAGACTGACAGGTTTTCATTGTAACCTCCTGGTACTTTAGGCAATCCATGACTTCACATTCGATCAGGGCAATAATCTCCCACATGACCTCCTCTCCCTCAGGCAAAGCAACCTGTGCCTATTTAATGCTTGACCAAGCTAGAAGGCAGCACTGAGACTCAAACTCCAGGTCACTGTGGTGAGGTCTAAGAAACTGCCACTGCACCAGCTGAGCACTTGTTTTTGTGTTCTTTTAAATTTTATTTTAAAATCATAAACCTCTTCTTAATTACAGTAATCAGACAGATCTTAATTACATTGCACATGGGAACACATGGGATAGATTTTTACAGTGTACCTGAGGCAATATAAAAAAATGTGCTATAACAAAGTGAAAAAGGGGGTAAGTTGAATGAGGAGTATGACAGAAAAGAATCTATATGTGTTGTTGGGGGTGTAGTGCTGTAATTACTGCTGTTTATCGTTTTAATTAGTAGTAAATGTAAGTTATTTAAGGTCAATTTCCATGGTCATTATGCATTTGAATGTGTCATTATCATTTCCTTGGCCTGAACATATAAGACAGCCACTTGGCCCGAGCTCCATATCCCCTATTTAAAAGTTCTACCTATAAATCCTTTTCCAATTAAGTCCATTTCGGCTAGACCACATCTGCACAGGCAATTGCCCCTCTTCTTCAAACAATGATGACATAACTGTCTAAAGTATATATTGGCTTACATTACCAGATAATTAATGGTGACTTTTTTTGCAGATATGCTAAAAATACAATACTTTCTTCTCATGATTCTTTGTACAAGCCCCGAACCACCATCAGTCTGTGCTGTACAGAAAGAACCCTTCATGAACTCGATCCAAATTTCAGCTTTGCTTCCGTAGCGGTTTTGAGTCTAGCCCTCTGGCAGCCACACTCGGAGATCCTCAGACACTCTGTTCATGTGCAAGTTGGACTTGCTCTATATTACTTTGACATGGAATAACATTAAAGAACCCCTGAACATGTAATTTTAAACCATAAAAACAGTCCATGTCAAAAAATAAATGGTTTAGGAGGTTTTATTGTTTTTAATACTCAAGTCACTATATAAACGAGCAGAGAAACATGTTTAACTTTATTAGGAATAGCAGGGTCTATGAATAAAAACTGTTTAAATAGATTTCCTTGCACTGTTCCCAGACTGACAAAAATGACACTTATTTGGTTTATGTTCACACTGATTTGTTTAATTAAAATGTAGTTTATCTAATAAACCAGTCAACATACAGTCATGGACAAAGCACAAAATTTGCTGTGTCAGTTTATGCTGACAATTTGTATTAAATTAGGCATTTCAGGAGAAAGGATTAATGAAGACAAGACCGTTGATATCACTCTGTCATGCTGATTAGAAGAGCAGACTGGTTGCTTTAAAAGGGTAGTGGTGTGCTTTAAATGTTCTTCTGTTAATCATGGTTACCGCTAAGGAAACACGTGCAGCCGTCATTGCATTTAAAGGGTTCCACAGGCAAGGACATTGCTGCTTGTAAGAAAGCACCCCGATCAACCATTTATCAAATCGTCAAGGAGAGTGGTTCAATTGTAGTAAATATTACCTTAGGTTGCCCAAAAAAGTCAAGCAAGCATCAGGGTGTCTAGTAAAAAAGAAGCAGCTATGTGATCAGGTCAGCACCAGTGCAGAGCTTGCTCAGGCATGGCAGAGGACAGTTGTGAGTGCATCTGAACACACAGTGAGAGGATGGCTTGGTGTCAAGAATGGCAGCAAGGAAGCCACTCCAAGAAAAACATCTCCAAGAAAAACATCAAGGACAGACGGACATGCTGCAGGAGGTATAGGTATTGGCCTGCATATGACTGGGATAAAGTTATTTTCTCTAATGAAACCCCCTTCAGACTGTTTGGGACATCTGGAAAAATTATTGTCCGGAGAAGAGAAGGTGAGCACCAAATTGAGTCTTCTTTCATGCCAACATTGAAACATCCTTGGACTATTCATGTGTGGAGTTGCTTTTCATCCAGGTGACTGGGTTCGCTCAAAGAAATTGCCTTCCATGAATAAGGAATGGTATTAAAACATCCTCCAATAGCACCTTCCCTTTGGAGATGAACAATGCTTTTTCCAGCATGACAAAGCTTCATGTCACAAGGCAAAAGTGATAAGTTGCTTGGTTAAAAAGAGATTGAAATTATGGGTCCAAAGCCAAGGAACTTCAAAGAGAACCTGTGGTTAATCCTCAAGAAGAGGGTGGCCCACAAAAACCTAGAAACTGTGATCATCCAAACACTGATTAGGCAGGAATGGGTTGCCATCATTCAAGATTTTGCCCAGAAGAAAATATCCAGCATGTTGAGGTGAATTGCAGAAGCCTTAAAGAAGATTAGTCAGCACTGTAAAAAGTCTTTGCTTTCAGTGGATATATTTATAGCATATAAACATCTGAGAAAAGGTTCTAAAAAACAAGACAGCAAACTTTGCAAAAAACAAAATTTGTGCCCCCACTGTACATATATTGAATTTGGCAGAGAGACTTAATAATAGTAACAGAAGTACTTGAAATAAGCCACAAGAGCAGTAGTTCTGGCTGTGTCCTAAATCACACACTATATATTACTGCAATAACTAGTATATCAAATTACTGCAGTAAAACAGGCTGTGTTAATCTTCTGACAAATATTTTTGAATATAGTGGGATGCAAAATGTTCTTACCACAGAAGGGTTAACTTGTAATGAAGTGCAAGAATAAATTGGAACCTACTTAAACCTTATCAGACCACCAAGGCCTTTTAAAATCTCACATTTTATAAAACTTAAGATTCCCAGACAGCTTACACCTCGGCCTTTCAATATACAGGGGTTAGAAAATGAAACTGAAACAGCTGGTTTTAGACAAAGGTTTGGCTATAGCAGCCCGGCCGTGTTTATTGACCCTGTGGATCCCGATGGACAGTTCCGGTGGAAACAGGAGAGTTGAGGTGCACATTTAATTCTGCCATGATTTGGGCAGCCGTGGTTTTATGTTTTTTGGATA
>JAUZSU010020759.1:0-10763 GCA_034780255.1 Parotocinclus maculicauda
ACGAATAAAATATTGACATTTGCCATCTCCATATTATTGCATTCAGTTTTTATTCACAACTTGTTTAGTGTCCCATTTTTTTTGGAATCCGCTTTGTATGAGTTACCTCATCCAAGAGAGTTATATTGTCTTAAAGAATATGTATGTTTTATCAACAACCTTTTAAGTGTCCTATGGTTGCTTGTTATTAGAGTAGGTAGATGCAAGCATGGACATATTGAAGAAAACCTTGTTGTTCCAATGAGCACGGAGTTAGAATCTCACAGCATATGCACATTATAAACCAGATATTCATACAATATTGGGGCTATTAGTGGAAAAAAATGGAATCACTAAGAAATGTTTTGGATATACAAGAGTTAGCAATGTATCATTAGCTGTGCTGCCAAGTAGAAAGTGCAGAATGTACAATAGATACAGCATATACAGAATATGGGTGGGGGGTATGGACAAATATACATGTGAATATATTATGAACGTATTGTAAACTATTCTAAAATATACATATGAATATATTATGGGGCATTGTAAGCATAATATACAAATGGGATAGAAGGTATAGACACACATATAAGAATGATATACAGATGGAATATACAATGCTATAAACTGATTTCCAGATTGAATATAAAAACCCTAGACATAAAATACAGAAGGAATCATTTACAGTTTAAATTACAATGGAAGGGATGGATATGTGCATAAACATGTATGTACAGGATATATAGAAAGATATGATATACAATTATACAGTTATGTACAGCATAAAAAGTAACATGTACCTGTACATAGGGCAGCTCGGTGGGTAGCATCCACAGCAGGAAGGTTTGGGTCCTTTCTGTATGGAGTCCTGCATGAGTTTATTCTCGGTACTCGGTACTGTGGGTTCCTCAATCTACATGTCCAGAAGCTCCTGAAAATCTACCAGAGAGCAAGGTGCTAAAGAGACTATGAGCTGGGTGGAAGGAGTCGTTAAGAATACTGCAAGCTCACCGCAGACAGCGTTTCTTTTGTATGTCCTCAACTGATGGAAGTGGAGATGTTAATGCAAATAATAGAGGTACTTAGTTGTTGTTTTTTTTTTTTCATTTTTATTTTATTTATTTGTCTCTTTGTAGTTGTTTTTGTTATAATGACAAAGTGCTCTGTAGTTATTTCAGAACTTTCATATTATGACTTTTCTAAACATGTTTATTCAAATACGACATTTTTATTCTAAATTCTAAAAAAATACAAAGGTTTCCCTTTTGGTTACTGAGGTTAAGGTTACGGTTGAGTGTAGTATTAATTAACTACATTTATCCTACCTGTGGAAACTCCTGACATTGATAGTGAAACAAATCTGTCGGGTTTTGTGTGTGTGTGTGTGTACATATGCAAGACACCACTGTATAACCAATACTTTCAGGAAGTAAGTGGAGAGACGCACCCCATGAGTGAGGGAGACAGGTTTTCTTTTTAAAACACACCTCGTTATTTCTCTTAAGGTGTCAGAGATGCTGCTGCAGTCCATACTTGCATACAGAGAATGGGAAATGAGCTCGTGAAGAGGAATACCTCACACTGAACACACCAACCCTGTGGGGAAAGATGGAGCGAGGGATGCTGTCAACTGAGCCCAAATGTATTTTCCATGTTGACTTTAATGTTCGCCAAAAAGAGAAGGAAGAAATGTTGCTGCAACGCTAGAGGCAAACTTGGACTGACTTTGCATAAACACAGTGTGTTCTCTTCTCATTTTCAACAATGAAAAAAAACACACACACATGCGTTGTTGATTTAGTCTGGCTAGCACTGAGTTATAAAGTAACTCTATGCACATGCAGCTAAACATTTCAGTCTTTCATGGGCACAACAAGCCTGTGAGTACTACTAGTTGAGAACCTAGGAATACTGTATGTTATTTATGTTTGTATGTTTTTTCGGTTCAATCAACTTCCTCTCCCTCAGCACAGCCCAGTCACGCCTGTAAGACACCCATTCTGACTCAAAGGTACTTACAAAACTCAAATTCAGGTCCAACATGGTGGTGGGCTAGTATTTACTGGGCTAAAATCCTTGCTGCAGTGTGTGCAAACTTAGTCAAGAATGTCTGACCTCTGTAATTGCAAACATATGTTTCTGTACCAAGCATTAAGTTATGTTTTCTGTTGTATCAAATACTTATTTTATTCAATTAAATGCAAATGAATGATTAATTATGGAATGTAATTTTCTGGACTTTTTCAATATACTGTCTCTCACAGTTGAGATGTACGATAAAAATTACAGACATTCTTTGTAGATGAAAACATTTTCAAAATCAGCAGTGTATCAAATACTTATTTTCCCCACTGAAAGTCATTGGACTGTATGACATATCTCCACAGCAACTAGCTTCTCGGCTCCTTTGTGCCTCTTGTAATCAAGCATTGGATTATCTCTGGTAAGTGTCCAGCAGTACTCTGCAAGCATTTAAGGCAACACTTTACCCTGATATCTTTCATCCTTTTTCTGGTGAAATTGCTCACCATGCTCGTCACTGACTGTGCCGCAGTTTAGTGCAAAGAAGTCTAGATGATAGTGCAATAAATTATTTTTAAGGACAGGTTATAGCCAAGTACTTTATATGCCTGAAGTAGGTTTTCTACCAACTTTTTATAGTTGTCTGCTATGGTGTTTTCAATGAAATTTGTAACCACTAACTGAAATGTGCCCATGCAGCCTTTTCCTTGCCATGCAGCAAAAGGTGAAACTTTATCTTGCAGAAGCACAAGAACCTGAGGACAAATGAAGAAGTCTTTGTTTATCTTTGCTTCACTCAACTTTGGAAATTTACAAAGGAGATACTGAAATTCTTCTGCAATTTTGTCCATTGCCTTTACAAAATTCTTCAACTTGATATGCAATGGTGGTACCAGAGTCTTAGTTGGTTCAACAAGTGCTGGATAAAGAACATTTTTTCTTCCCAGGTTGCTGTGAATGTCTGAGTCTCTTTTTGTGTAGTGATGTTCTCTTGCTTGGCTGTCCCATTCACATAAGAAACAGCAATACTTTGTGTATTCACCCTCGAGACCAAGCACGAGGGCAACCACATTTAAGTATTCACAAAGGCACCATTGATGTTGGTCATAGTTTATGCACCTCGCTTTGTGACTCACCACAGATATAGCAAAAATCATCAGTTCATTAATGTAAATCTGAGGCATCGCTGAATAGCTAAACAACAATATAAGTCGAACGGTTAAATTGCTTGCTGGATGACCAGTAGAGGGAGAATATAAGACTTATATAGAGTTGTGTGACACTAGTTTAATTACGATTGCATCATCTAGCATTCATTGGTCATTCAGAGATGATGCAGTAATGATAATGCAATCTTTGCCTAGAGTTGTATGAAATGTGGTAAGGAATTCCCCCCTGTATCATATAAACTAGAGTTGGTTTCTATATTTTCATTTCAGCACCTCAAAATGAGTTAAGTTAACTATTTCCATGTCTAAACCAACTTGGTCGTAGACTAGTGTTTATTCATAAATCCATCAATCTATAAATCTTATGTAAGCATTAATCTACACTATAGTAGATCTTTAGTAAATAATGTGGGACTCATGCAATCATGACCAACAAATATGCTTAAATATAATTTAACCTTATATGCTGAAGTGATGTGTTAAATTGGTCTAATATTTAGAATACATCAATCTGACACCCCAACCCCACAAAAAATAATAAAGAATAAAAATGAAACACATAATAAACATATATCAGGACATTCATTTTTATCTGTTTTTCATCCAGTACACACCCAAACGAACATACACATTGTAATTACAACACCAATTCCAATGAAGTTGGGACGTTGTGTTAATCAAATAAAGCAGAATATGATGATTTGCAAATCCTTTTCAACACGTTCTGAAATACACTACAAAGGCATGTTTGTAATGTTCAAATGGATAAATTTTGTTTTCTAAATTAGTAAATATTTGCAAAAAACAATTGAGTTTATCCATTTGAACATCTTGTATTTGTAGTATATTAAATTGAATTTGAGTTGCAAAGTACTTGCAAATCATCATATTCTTTTTTTATATACAGTATGTTTTACACAACGTCTTAACTGGGGTTGTACATGGCAAATCTACTCTACATGTTTTTTTCCTTAGATTTCACCTGTGTGGAGTTTTCATGTCATCCCCGTGTCTGTGTGGGTTTATTCCAGGTACTATGGTTTTCTCCAACATTCCAAAAACATTCATTAAGGTGTGAATGTGCCTGACTAGTATCTATGTAACCTTTCAGTTGTCGTGAATACCCATTAAGTTGATATGATGTTAAATAAGTACATATAACAAAAAAAAAACAAATAAACATGACTTTTTTATACACAAGAAATATGGTACTATGCACACAAATCCAAACTCCAAACTGCTAAACTTTAAATCACAAACTTTCAGCTACGTACAACCTTAGTGGACCATGTTACCAAACATGCCCTAACCATGATTGACATCGGCCATTGAGTACAGCAAATTTGAGCTATTTTACAGTATCTTGGGTTTTGGAGAAGAACATAGGTAAGTAACCATTGAATAGTTCTACAGTAATTATGGTATACTTTATGGCTTCAGTGCTCACAGAAATGTGCACGATAGTGCTATGTTTGTCTTTACTTTTATTTAGCAATAGTAAAATACATATTCTGTAATGTTAGTTTGCCCTTTTCCCAGTATAGAAAATCGACCAAAATGCAACATGAACAGTGATCTGTTTCTTTGCATTTTGCAATAAAAAAATTTTTGTTACCCGATTTTTCTTTGCTATATAAAAATCGGTTAGAACAGAAAGTTGACATATTTATATGGGCTTGTATGCATTTGAATTTGAATGGAGTGAAAAACATACACACAATTTATCTTGTCTGTGTTTATTTCATGCTCTGCAAGAGATAAGCATATAAATAGCTTTGTGTATTTTTAGGTGAAAGTTTTGAGAAAAGGGAAAACAGGTTTTAGTGCTGTGTTTGATTTTCCAAGAGACTTGTGAAGTTTCATAAAATGTGTTTAAACATTTGTTGAAAACTTCATATAAATGTTTTTATCTGCTGCTTGTGCAGTATATGCTTTGGACTCTGCTCCTTTACTGTTTTTATTGTGTACATGAGCCCACAGATGACTTGATGACTGGTTGGTGTAAAACAACCAGCATGCTCTTTTCAATCCAAACTTGCAATCTTATTTTTGTCTCTGGGTTTGGCTTATTCCATGCCTCTTTTTTCAAAAATATCCAACATGGTAGCAAAGAACTGCAGTATAAAATATACTTTTACATATAGTGTCACAGCTCTAGTTCTAAGGGAATGTGTTTTTCATCATGTAAAGTGCAGTGTTCCTTACAATTTATTTAACTTTTATTTCATTGCTAACAGTATGAAGATATGTCATATTTTGTCTGGTAAACTTCAATTTATTTGTGTCCATTCCTGCATTCTAGGCCTGCAACACAGTCCAAATAATTTGGGACAAGGGGAATTTATGGCTTGTAATGTAATGTAATGTAATGTAATAAATTAAAATAAACTAAACTAAACTAAAATAAAATAAAGACTAAATAATTATGTTATTCCAAACAAGTGACTTTGCTGGGCTCTGATGCATCTGGGATGGGTCATTACATAGTGGAAAGATGTATAGTGGTCAGTATTCCAGATCTTTTTTTTGAAGAAGTGGATGCTGTATTCTCCAGACCATATACAGAAAGACCATCAGTGACTATTATCAGCTATAAGTCCAAAAGTCAAGGTCTTTCATGGGATGGAGCTAGATCAGTGCTCTTGGCAAAGGCCATTTTCAGTTCTGTGATAACAATAATAATAATAATAATAATAATAATAATAATAATAATAATAATAGTACTAACAAGTTACACTTATATAGCACCTGCATCTTACATCTGTCATTATTAGGGCTGACCTGATACCATTTTTTTTATGTCCAATACCAATGTTGATACTGCAAACTTGAATATCTGCCGATATCAGACCAATACAGTAATTTCTCTTTTCTTAAAAAAATACAAGCTGCAATACTGGGGATATTTCATTTTGAAATGATTTTTGTGAGCAATATAATATGTCTTAATGTACCATGGTTAAACTAGCCATCTGAGTAACAAATCCTAACCTGACTTAGTTATGCTGAATTGTTGTTTCTTTTTATTAAAAGTTTTACTCATGCTGTTTGTTTAGCAGCATTTTTGATTGTTTAGCACCACCATACATGCATTCAAATAAAATGTAAAGTGAAAGGTATAAACAAATCATTATTGATTCATATTATTCAACATGTAAAGAACATTTCAGAGTAATCTCTTTAGTTCTAGTCAATCCCAGGTGGTATAATATTACTCGACCAGACATTTGAAACTGTCATAAAACCACCTGTCCTTATGTGTCCTTTATTGATTTTACCTTTAAAAAAATATCATTTCAGCTTTCTCAGATGTCAGGCTGCTCCTCCTTTTATCAATAATAATAGAAGCTGTGCTGTAAAGCCTCTCACTTGCCACACTTGTGGGAATAGGAACTTGGTTGCCGTGATCGCCAGCAAGGGAGGGTAGTTTAAGTTTGTTAACTTTCCAATACAGCAGTGGATTGTCAGTGGGGTCACTGAAGTAAATCTGTACTTTAGTTCGTGCACTTGCATTGGTTTACTCTGGGCCAGGTTTCAATATAATGGCTCCACATTGTACGTCTCTGAAGCGTTGGTTCACTGCATCAAGGTGTGTGCCTCTCACATTTTTAATGCCTTTGCCATCGTCGTTTTCTCAAGTAAGAATGCATTTAAGAACACTGACCATGGGAATGACATTGGATGCATTTGCAAATGAAGAGCTTACTTCCCCTCGTCAATTCCTCAGATGGGGCTGGAGTCATGACTATCTTTTCTAATATCTTCCACTGGTTTATGGTCAGTGTGGCTGGCAAGTCATATTCGGCTATATATGCACACAGCGGCCGTTTTTGTGTGATGAGGCTTTCGATCATGTAATATGCACTATTTCACCGCATCCATACATCTTGTTGCAGATGCTTAGGCGGAAGTTTTAGTTCCACTTGAATGCCCTCTAAACATGAATAAGGAAGTTCAAAGTACTTGAAGTGACCCACAATTTTTCTGCAGATAGCAAGTGTATCACTTACGCTGTAACAGCAGTCTCTCATGTTCACAATAAGCTGCAAGGTATGCACAGAACATCCCAAACTGGCAACTCCAGTGCATGTCATGGCTTTTATTAGGTCTGTGTCATCCTCTTAAAAGTACATGGACTGCCTGTATAACTTCGGCATACTTGTTTTCATGGTGTTTTTGTGTGTTTATGGTGTTTAAGTGTTTAATCAAGTTCTTATATTACCTTTTATAATATTTTCAAGAGATGCCTATGCATTTATCAACACAAAAGAAGTCAAATCAGAAAAAGTAAGGACTAATATATAGAAATTCCTTTTTTGTTCTCCACTAGAGCTCCTCTCTGCATATAGTCTGCAATGATATAAAAGCTACATATAAAGAGCACTGTGTTTTATTTATTCATTTATTATTATTATTATTATTATTATTATTATTATTATTATTATTATTAATAACAATATTATATTTGCATGTTCCTTACCATCCCAAATGTTTCAAGAAAATCACGATAAATTACAAACTCATTAGCAGGTTTTTTCATTCACCAGGTTTGTTCGAATTTTGAATATGCACAAAGAGAAATCTAAATGGAAATAGGCCATATTTAAAAAAAACACCCAAATATTGCAAGTATAGTTTTATGCCAGGACAAGGTGACAAAGTTATAGTATGCGGGAATAGGGGATGGAAAAGGTTTTCAATTCTGTGACATACCATACTGTAATTGGCAGACATGATTTTGTTCCACCTGATCAGACTAAAAACAAAATCAGTTTCATTACATTTAGAAATGATTTAATAGTCAATCTGACTGAATGTATTTTCTATACATTTTGTAATGTAGCTCTGAGGATAAGTAAATAAATACATGAATGAATGAATGAATGAATGAATGAATGAAGAGGAGGGGTGATTTAAAGGAAGCTACCGTGTTCTCACCCGGAGAAGCAAAAAAATTCACAGACTTACTGGTTATTAGTACAAAGGAGCAGTTAGACTATTATAACAAACAAATCAGATTAGAGAATCAGAGAACCACTGATTAGGATAACTAACATAGAAAATATGTCTTATTCCCATGGCAGAGAATGTAGACACTAATCAGCTGAAACATTAAAAGCTTAAAAAGATACACAAAGTGAGTATTAAATAGTGTTGTCTATCTTGGGACAGCATTACATGGTAACGTCTAGGATGTATGAGATTGTAAGTGAAAAGTTGGTTCTTGTAGTTGGCATGTTCCATGTTGGAAATATTCTGGACTAAAGCCATCAGTCACTTTAACAAGGGTCAATTTGTTATGACCAAACAACTATGTTGGAGCATATGAATGGCAGTGTATTTAAATGACATTTCTACATTTACATATGACAAGATCTTTGCCATTGCACTGACATAACTTCATACAATAACAGACCCTGTCATTTGAACAGTTGCTGATAACAGCCTGGATGGTCTATTTCATCTTTTGTCCATTTCTTACAAAAAAGATGTGGAATACTGATTTGTCTGACCACAGTAAATCTATTCACTGCATGTTGGTCCATCCCAAATGACACAGACCCACAGCAGTCTAAAATAGTGGCATTCACCTAAACAAACTTGCTGCAGGTTTCATCCATCAGACCTGCAAATGAGATGAAGCTGGCACGCATAGATGCCCTGGGATGCATGCGTAAAAGAAAGAGACTGCAGCATAGCCTCAGAAATGATGAATGACACAAGAGGCACAAGTTAAAAAGGGAATCACTAAAACAGGTAGAGACAGAAAATGGGTGGAATCAAAATAACTATAGCCAAACTCTAAGAGATACAGTGGGGAAAATACTTTTGATACACTGATTTGATACACTGCCAATTTTTTCCGCCTACAAAGAACGCAGACGTCTGTAATGTTTATCGTAGGTACACTGAAAAACAGTAAAAAAAAATAAATAAATAAAAATAAACCAAAATCACATTTATTAGCATTTCATTGCATAAATAAGTATTTGATACAATAGAAAAACATAACTTAATATTTGATTTAGAAACCTTTGTTTGCAATTACAGAGATCAGACATTGAGTTTCATCTCCCTCCAAAGATTTTCGATTTTCTTTTAAACAGGTAACAAACTAGTTCAATCAATACAGGTAATGAGTGCGGAATATTAAAGACTGTGACAGTCAGAATTCTTGCTGGTTGATAGGTGACTGAATACTTTTTTCATGCAAAAAATGCAAATTAATAACTTAAAAATCATGTGATTATTTGGATTTTTTCTTAATTCTATCTCTCACAGTTGAAGTGTACCTACGCTAAAAAATTACAGATCTTTCCATACTTTGTACATGGGAAAACATGCAAATTCTCAAATACTTATTACCCCACTGTATAAGCTTATTAAACAAGATAGCTAATATACTTTTTAAATTATGTAAAATGTGTTATACCACTGAAAAGACTTTGAACACTTTTTTGTTTACACCTGTGTTGTTTAAATATATTTTCTGCAATGAAACAACTTAAAATGGAAAAAGCTTTCATTTTCTTTGGAAAGGAAAGGCTGGTAGCTTGGATTTTGAAGTAGAATGCATTTTGCCCCAAAATAAAAGCAATCACATTCTTTACATTTCCACATATAATATAAGTCCTGCATCTTTATCTTCATTAAATAAAGATACATAAATATTATATACATTCAAATAATGTATGCATGTTCTGAACATTTTACCTCTAAATGTGTCCTAAACATTTCACCTTCACTAGTAAAATGGAAATCACACAAATTCTTCACTACATAGAGCACTTAAACATCATCCTCAGGATGGCTCAGATCAGCTATTAATTACATAGGGCACATAAACACAAGTGCAAACATTCAACCATATGCATTGCATTATGTGTCTATTAAAAAAAACACATCTCTGTCACTGTATAGGTCAGATAAAATCAGGTTTGTGCTGTATTAATGGCCTCTATGAAGGAAATTTGACATTCTGTACTTTTCTTCAAAAGACACAAAATGGCACATTTCCAAAATAATGATATAGGTGTGGTTTTATAAATGGCAACAAAAAATACATTAAACCATATACATTGCCTTAAGATGAGCCTAAAGACTAAACAGATTCAAATCCAAGTACTGCATGAAAACATTGTATATTTACAGTATCTAGAATAATAAAAATAGTCACCGCTAGAAAGTCTCTTTTCTGTCTCTTTCAATGTTTATCTCACGCTTGCTCTTTTTCACGTACTCAAAAAAACTAAAATTTTTGGAAACCTAGTAATAGTGGGTATCAACAGCTTTAGATATACTGTCCAGGATACTATGAGTTTAAATTTTATTTTACCCTTTAAATTGACCCTTACCCATTAGCAACTACAGTGGTGTGAAAAAGTGTTTGCCCCTTCCTCATTTCCTGTTTTTTTGCATGTTTGTCACACTTAAGTGTTCCGGAACATCAAACCAATTTAAATAGTAGTCAAAGACAACACAAGTAAACACAAAATGCAATTTGTAAATGAAGGTTTATTATTAAGGGAGAAAAAAAATCCAAACCTACATGGCCCTGTGTGAAAAAGTGATTGCCCCCCTTTGTTAAAA
>JAUZSU010020770.1:0-10763 GCA_034780255.1 Parotocinclus maculicauda
CAGCGTTGTGCTCTGGATCATTAGTAAATTAATTCAGTAAATAAACTGGGACCAATGGTTCAGCAGTGAACAGAACCATTTGGTGAAGGAAGTGTACAAGTGGGCGTTACCTCACGCAGCGAAGTGGTCTCTCTAATGAAGAACATGTTGATGATGCCCAGGTACTTGATTATTTTCGTTCCGGGAATGAACGAGAGTGGAGTCATTTTGACCACAGTGACCGCACCACCAGGATAAGAGCGAGTGGACCTGAGAGAACGAGATCGACCCTCCGGCAGCGGACTGGCTTTCTCCAGGGACGACACTGAGAAAAGGAACGAGAAAGAGGGGGAAAACAAAAAGGGGGAAGACCAAAACAGGAGTAGAAAGAGAAAGAGAAGGAAGAGGAGGTGGAGGTGGAGAGATAGCAGACATTCTCAAAAGTGCCCCATCTGGCAAGGGCACTAATATGACAAGACAGACATGAAACAGAGCCAGGGCACAGAGAGGATGCATGCACTTGTGTGTTTGTGAGTGTGTCTGATTCATATGCATAGTGATGCAGACACGGCTGCCATGCATCACACGCAGACACGCCGTCCAACCGGAAAAAAAAACAAAAACAAAAAAACAAACTTTAGTAAAAAGCACTGGGCATGCACTGATGTTATACTGCACTCCATATATGGAGATATGAAATGATCTGTCAAACATTTTCCAAACTGGGTTTTTCAGAATAAGCAGAACTTTTAGCTGGTTTACAAACCTCAGGATGGTTACAGGGTCAATTCCTAAACGGATATTTTACTTTTTAACAGTAATAGTCATGAGGATATAAAGAATAGATATAAAAAAATCATGACAGCTTTGTAAGTTGAAGGGACTGTGGTGATCTAGCTGTTTAGATCCTGGACTATAGACCAGAAGGTTCAGGGTTCAAATCCCACTGTCCCACCTCTACCCACAACTGTTTGGACTGTAAGGTTGTTTCACTCGGAAGTCACTCTGCATAGAGGCGTCCGCTGACCGACATTGTCAAAGTGACCGTTCATGATGCCCGGTTGGATAGCGTGCGCAGAGGTGTTATGATTCTTACATGCCAGTCATGCCAACACAGAAACTATTACAGGCCTTGCTGGGGTCCGGTCCTCAGCATTAACACTCAATCGGTTCAATGTGCCCCGGATATGCGCATACGAGCATGAGCACACGTATAGTAGGAATGTACGCCTACTTGTTTTAATTGATCCACGTCGTATGGTGTGAGCTTTCAGCCTAAGCTGCTCTATCCAGGAGCTGCATCTATCTGAAAAGGAACTGTAATCAACCGAGGGGGCTGGACACACACCCACACACACACACACACACACGCGCACACAAAAACACGCAGCACAGGGAAAGACGGACAGGAACACGGATAGACGCATGCCACGGCACACCACGTCACACGGACAGACACGAGATACGTGACAGAGGGATACACACAGAAGAGAAGAAAAAGAAGAAAGGAAAAAAGAGGAACAGAAAAGAAAGGTAAAATGGATGATGCTGGAATGAGCTCTGCAATCTGTCTGACACAAAAGGAGCAGAAGACAAACCAAAAAAAAAACCCTGCCACCATTAAACAAGGCAGAGAACAAAACGGGCACTCACCTCGAGCACAAGGCAGAGGACCTGCAACTTCAGACAACCCTAAGACAACAGAAGCAAGCGTTATTTGGGGTAACTTTAGGACGGGCGGCTGAGATGAACGTAATCGTTCAGAGCGTTAAGTGAAGTAGGCTTTGGTACTAAAGGCCTGGCTGCAGGTAGGGCTAAAGGGAAGCAAACGGGAAAGACGACAGGTGAGGGTTTACCTTTGGATGAGTTGAGAGGATTGGATGAGGAATCAGTAGGGAGCTCTAAAGAGAACTGAAGCTGCTCTTCGTTTTCTGTAATTGCTGGGGAAGATGTGCGAGGCCAAGGGATTAGCACTAATTAACAAAGTCACTCAGGGAAATCAAACAAGCATGCTACCACAGAGAAACCAAACATAAACAAACATAAAAACCATTGTTTAACTGGACCACTGTTGCAGCCTTCATCTCAGAAACTCACATCCGGGTCACAGCGGCAATGGGCTCAGAATTTCCCACTACAATTACTGTCATATTATTGTATTAAGATCTAGACCACATTGATCTCCGTTAGGGCAGGTTATCCAGGTATGATTTGGGTTTACCATTCGAGGACCAAGGGACATATTTGTCCCAAATTATTAAATGGACGCCAAATGCCATTGAAACAACCCAGGGTTAACAAATGTATAAAAGCACCCTAAAGGTTTACACAAAAAATCCATGCAAGCTCTATCTAATAAGGTCACTAGTATCCTATAGCTGTCATTTGCACACACTTACACACACACACACACACACACACACACACACACACACACACACCTTTGACAAGTGTCTTCTCTCCACAATGCCTGCCATTCTCCAGAAGCTGATCTTTATCAAAACTCATGGCCACTGCTGTCACGGCCACCTGATAAAACAACACAGAACCGACTTACTCAGATCGAAGACTATAGCAACAGATATATTTCGGTTTGTTTCTAAGACCTGTCAGCAAATACACAGGGGGTATTTTATTATGGGGTATTTCATTTTGAAATATCCCCTAATTCTTGAGAGCGTAACAGGGTCAGAGCTTTTAACACTGAATGGAAGGAATGTTCGATTTTATGAATGAATTTTAGATTAGACCGTCCTCGTAAAAAATAAATAAATAAATAAACAACTATAAAATACCTTTAACATCTGACCTGAGGGTAGTCTTTCTTTACTAGGTGACGAGTAAGGCCAAATAGTACCAATGTAAGGAGTAATCTTGGAAGAATATTGCGTTTAAACTCTTTACTCCTTTATAAAATAGAACAAAAACAATATAATGAAATATTTGTAGAAACCCCAATATTACGCCTTAAAAAATCCTTTTCCCTAGTGTTACGGAACATGACTTTAAGGTCGGACACTGATGTTGGACGATAAGCCCACTAGCAGGTGGGATCCCAATTCACCTCAAGTTTAGGTCAGGATTCTCTGTAAGAAAGTCAGCAAACATTTCCCTTTGGATTTTGTTCTATGATGAAGTCCTACTGAGAGATGTTCTTTCTACTGCTGCTCTTCGTCTACGGAGATCCCACGCCAGTCTGCTTAAAAGTTTAACTCGTAACTTTCAATAGTAACCACAAAAAGTAAAAGATTGACAGAATTGTTAGATAAACATTCACTCACCTGTATGAGTTCATCCTCAGGTACAGCAACAGTAAAGTTCACATGGCAGAGGCAGCAGGGCACCATGGAGCGGAGTTTGAAGTACAGACTCTACATAACAACGCAATTAAAACCTAAGCATCTCCCAAAAACAGACCAAGACAGACGTGTAGGAGGATATTACTGTAACAGGAAAGGGAAGAGAGAGAGTAAGCTCACCTTAAGCAGGTTTTCACAGAGATCATTAAAGATCTTATTCAGACCTTGATTGTTTAGATTGACATTGCTGAGGCGGAAAACCCTCACAGAGGTAAACATCTGCAGGGAAAACCAAAAAATGTGCATTAACCCATGCCAGCTTGTATAGCTGTGTAGCAGCCGCGATTTCTCCAACACCGTAAGGGAGGATCAGCTTAAAAAGCTTTAAATTAAATAATTTAATATGTACGGTCATTTCATTGACTACAAATGGGTTCGAACACGTTCGTCTCGAAAATGAGTTTATTCAGAATCTGGTACTTATCACATATTGGCTGACTCGATTTTGTAAACTTCTCACAGTTCTGTTGTGTCAATACCATCGATTTTAATCAATCGTTTTTTAATCAATAAGGTCTGCCTCGTGAAGCTGAGCAACCATTCACATCAATGGGACTGCATCTCCAAATTCTATGGTCATTGGATAAATGCCACAATTTAGTCCCACCCCCTGATGCTCAGCGTCTCAGGGGGTGAATAGAGCTGTGGGCGGGCCTCGTCTGGCCTGGACGCTGAACTTCTGCATTATGATTGGAGGATCAGAAGGCAAAATCCTGTTTTGATTGATATCTTTTTTAAGATCTACACCGTCACTTAATTATTGGGAGCTCGGGGGTCCCATTGTGGATTTTGCAAGTAAAGTCGAAAGACAAACTGCAACCCATTTCTTGGTGAAATGACTTGACCATTTCTTCCATTGTTCATTTCTTACACTGTAAATTAACCACTCATAATATTTCCTTGTTTCAGTTTAACATAATTTCAACATTTCTGTGTTCGAGTTGAATGTCGTTTAGTTTTTTGGACATTACAACACCTCAGCTGGACAAACCGTTATGTGTGTAGGTGTAAAAAATTTTTTTCTTCTGTTTAAAAAGTCTTACACCCATAACACAACGGGCCAAGGTCGTCTAAGCAGCCCAGCTCTGCTGCCCATTGAGAGGACACTGGTCAAGTCCCTGGAAAATATGTGTACTTAGTACGATGGGGTCACAGACCATTTTCTTGAAAAGGTACGAAGGGCAGAACTAATAACGAGCTTCCCAGATCTGAGACCAGCAGCCGCTGGAAATATTTGCAGTACCTGTAAACGTGAAGTCCAGTTTTGAATCCCAGGCATGATTTCAGTGTTGCAGCTGTAGAACCCTAAAGGGTAAGAACAGTGAGCAAAGACTAAACCAAAAAACGTCCGAGGGGGTGCAGAGTTGAAAAGAGGAGAGCAGAGTACCTGGAGGTGTTGGGGCATCAGTAAGGAGGCAATGAATGTCTTCGAAAGCATCTGTATCATCAATCTAAAAGAGAAGAACATTACAATTACAGTCCCTCACTCCAAAAAAGGTCTTTAAACCAATCAGTCGCTTCAGCCCAAAGCATCTGAGCACGCTGTACCTCTAGAACAAAAGCATCCTTCTTTCCATGAGAAAGGTCCAATTCTGACACTTCATCCGAGCTTTCTGAATGGGAGCGGAAAAGGCGGGAACGCTGCCGTGGCTCTGGGATTGGTGAGCCGATTAACTCTTCAACCAGTTCCTATTAAGTACAGAAGTGTGACAGCAGTGATCAGCAGGATAAACGCTTTTCAGGTGGCTAAAGGTTGTTTAGATGAATAAGTATTTAATAGTGGATCAATAAAAATCATTACCCGATTAAAATACTATTTAATTGCAGTTCAGCTTCGCTACGTGCAGCAAAATAATAATAATAAGATTACAGTCAAAAAGGATATTTGTGACCAAAAAGGGGCGTGGCAGGTACACAGCTCGTTCTTAGGTATGAAGATTTGGACTCTTCGAAAGCAAGGACAGTAATAAACAAATAATCTGAGCTGAATCTAAGGTTTCACAAATCTGCATATTATTTCCTTGGAACCGAACACTTAAAATTCACGTTATGATTTAAAAAGTCCATCAAAAGTTAACCGTAGATTTTTTGGAAGTGGTACATATCATTTTTAGAAATCAATTGTTTAAAAAATAATAAATAAATAAATAATAATAATAATAAATAGAGATTATTTCATTTCATTTCATACAATTTCAAAAATAACGTTTACTTACTCTATCCAATATTACTGCATGTATTATTTTCGTATTATAAAATACAAACAGATTTAATCATTTGTTACCGTCCAATATCCGTGCGTTTTCAAATTAAAACGTAACCCGGCCACGAATTCATACAGTATTACTGTATGTGCTTTTTAAATAGTATCTAGACTTTTAAATGCTTTAAACAAGGGGTTTAAATAGCAGGGGATGATAATTGAGTAAGAGGTAAGAAGAATAAATAATGACTGCAGCATAAGGCTGGGTCGGGTCTGGGGAATGGTGTGAAACGTTCTGAACAACAACTGATTTTTAAATAACTTTCTAATGTCTTCACCCCACGTTTTTCTTAATTACTGTCATTTGTGTAAACGCAGGCTTCCTGTACTGCTCACAGAAACGAGGGGATCTTTTGAAATGAAATGTTTGTGTAATAGATCACTACTACTTTTTGTCTGTTGCTGTTACTGTGTGTATACGATCTCTATGGAAAAAATAAAAGAGGAGAGGAGAGAGAAAAAAGGAGAAAATCCTACTAATACTACAGAGCCTAGTCAGTGTGCATGCCTTGTTCTTCTGTTTAGCAGAACCCTTATCCAGAGCGACTTACAACTGATATAGTCTTACGATTCAAGCAATAGTAAGTTAAGGGCCTTGCTCAGGGGCCCAACTGTGTCCAGTACCTTAACCACTAGGCTAGATGATGTAGTTACTCAAGAAAAGGTTCTGGATCCAAACTCTGTTTTATTTGTACTGTATGTTCGTCAGTTCAGAGATACACAACACATCTCACAACATTCTACACATCTCACTTTGTGTGTGTGTGTGTGTGTGTGTGCTTGCTTACCGGGGGGTTGATTTCATAGAGCTCTTTGTTTTTGGCTATGGTGTCGTTAATTTTCTTCTGCATGTTCGAGATGTGCTGTTCATACGAGATGTCGCTTGGGGTCTTTCCCACGATCTGGATCCCCCCGGGACTCGGAAGTGCTGTCAGATACACACCTGTTGCAGACTACAGCAAACACACACACGCACACACACACACATATCAAGACACAGCTTAGATATTCCCCCTTCACCCTCATCATCCCATCTGGGTCTACTCACATTCCCAGTCCCACATCTCCCACAAAGCACAAAGCCTCACACTCTTGAGGAGCATAGGGATGATCCCTCATCCTGCCTCCCCTCCCTTAGTCACAGCCCACAAAGTGTGTGCAGCACCAGGCTCTATTTACATGCATGCATATACATTTTATGAATGAAATCCACATCACAGCTGCTACACTGAACTCACACAATCTTATAGAAATCTTTATTTACGCCCACGCTAAATGCAATCCAACTAAAAAACTGACGTTTCTGTGTGGATTAAAGATAAACTGAAGCAACCAGTCTGCCACAAGTCTGCATCGACACCAGCCTGGAAACAGTATGGTACTTACAGCCAGGCCCAGGAGCATGTTCTCTCCCACACTGATCTGAATATGCAGTCCAAACAGTGCATTCATGCTGCGCAGCTTCAGCTTGTTCATCAGCTGGGTGTGCAGCTCATACTCCAGGAAGGGTAACAGGTTACTGATGGCTGTGGCATTGCCCTCTCCCTGAGCCTTCTTTTTGGTCCGACATAGCCTGCAGAGAAAACAAATGGGTTTAATTGATCAAAGTAATAGTGAGCATATAAAACAGTGGATAGACTATATATGCTGCACCTGGCCTGTATTAGCCAGCCCTTGCCCGTGACGCTGGCATCTAATGGCACGTCTATAGTAGTAAAGAGAACGTCTGGGACTTTATGGCGGCGACAGCAGTGACAGTAAGTGAGCTGAGCTGGAAACGGCATGTTCAACTCGTCGTATGGGATGTGAGTAAAACCGCAGGCTGGGGGCACAAGGTCTTCAAACCTAACACACACACACACACACACACACACACAAACAAACACATTCTGTAAGCACATGGAACTAAAAATGTACAGCATACTAACAGGAGCAAGCACGAGTAGTCGAGGATACCATTGTAAACATACGTGCTTTCACAGGTGCTTAAATCTAATTCCAGGGTTGCCAGGTCCCACAAGGGAAACAAGCAACCAGGCCTATGGAAAGTCTGAATTTTGACTTTCCAGCGTGCCCACACATTGTGTTCAGTAGGGTGTATGGTTACCCAAGAGTGTCAAAACACACTGACAGGGATGGGATATGGACAGGATCAGAATGTCCAGCAGTTCTCATGGGATCTTTTTCATATTCATTTTTAAATATTTCCAAATTTTGTGAGTGGTGTTAACAATGTAAAAAATAAAAATCACTAATAGGGTAAAATACATTAAGATTCAAAAGTCCCAGTGTATTTTAATTACATGAAAGGAATAATAGAATAACGTTTTTGACTTGCCAAGCACTTTCTAGTCCCAATAAGAACCAGAGACTTGTTTACTGAAGTCACATAAAATGCTCTTTGTAACCAATTCTGCTGAGTCAGATAAAATTACAATAATTTATTGAATTTGTGGTTTGCAGTTGGTATTATTGATTTATCATTTTGCAACAAAATGCTGTTCGTGTCATGAACAACCCAAAATAGGCTGTGTCTGGTCCAAAAAAATGCCCATCACTAATATAATACACCTGGGAATAATGATGCACATATAAGAAATAAAAAGATTTCCTATTAATTAAAGTATTAATTTATAATCATAAACGTGTTCAGCTTTCTAATAAAATGCTTACACATTTTATTTGTAATTATACCAAATACAAATTAAGCATGGTCGGATAAATGACCATAAATTGTTGTTCCTGAAGAGACATGCACGACTGTAATAAAAACGATGCTTCCATTCCCAACACACACAGACACACCTTTTGCTCCAGATTTTAACCGTGTTAGTGTCTGACAGTCCATTCCCCTACAAACCTCCAACCACACACACCAGCCTCATTAGTAATGTTTTAGTCAGGTTAGAAGTCCTTTGGCGTAGGGCTTGTAATTAACCTACCCTAACGAGGCTGAACTACCCATCTCACCCTCGCCCCTCTCTGGCCCCGCGGTAAAGACAGCAACGTGCTGCCGTGACAACCTGTGCTCCGTGTCCAGCGCGCCGTCCTGCATGAAGCGGGAGCTGAGGATGGCTGCGGTGCCTGAAGCCGACAGAATGCACACCTCCTCGCTGCAAACAAACACACACGGTACACACAATACACGGACACAAATAAGAGACAGAAACATTTTCCTATACGTGAATCAGTAACAAATTTTTTTTAATATGTTCACAAATGTGTCTCAAGTATTAATCTCACAGCAGGAAGTAACAAACTGCGGCTTTTTGTAAAAAAAGAGCAACGTTACCGGTGAATTTTGGTTTCTTTTTGACTTTTTTTTAATGGTTTCGAATAGTATAAAGATGGATCGACCGGTTTTTTTTTTAAAGAGCTATTTCACAGGTGCTTACATCTAATTCCAGGGTTGCCAGATCCCACAAGAGAAACAAGCAACCTGGTCTATAAAAACGAGCCCGGCTAAAAAAAATTATTTTTTTTTAAAAAGAAGCAAAAAACCGATAATCTAATACAGTTTCTCAAAGATTTTGATCCGTTAATAAAAAATTATGCATTCATGCTTTTTAACTTAAACCCTTTTTTTAAAGATTAATATAGAAAGCGAGCCCAAATAAGCAAGTACACTTTAGAAACAAGCCCCAAAAACCTGTAACCCACGACTACCAATATACGCAACCTTACAGAAAATATTGCTTAGAATTAGTGGATGTGGCAACCAGCCGCACCTGGGTAAGTTTGCGTGCATATGAAGGCAGAAAATATCGATTGCAATCAGAGTAAAGGTATATATGCTTCGAAAGATGCGCATATTAAACTCAAATCCAGCTCTTTATCGGATTGGTTCATTTTATTCTCTGGTCTTAATCTGATCTAAGAAATCGAATTATTATTTAATTTTGCCCTGTGAAATATCGCTCTTCCCTACTGTAGGTGTGCATGTGTAGTACCAGATGCTGGTGGATTCGCTGTAGCCCACGACTGCATGGCAACCCAGCGCCTTAGCGTGAGACTTGATCTCCTGACGGATCTCCTCCCACCAAGCATCTCGCGTCTCCGGCTCGTCTGAAACGCAAACGGGCACAACTTCACACGCATGTACGACACACGTCAGGGCAAAATAATCTCTCGTTCTCGCTTACACACTTACACGCACGCACACACAGACACACACACACATCATGTCTATCTCAGAGCAAGGAGTTTCCAAGATGCTCATAAGAACAAGCAATTAACCCCATCTGGCAACAGGTGAGTAACGTGGCTAATGATGATGATGAAAATGGTAATGATGCAGCCGGATAAACATCTGTATTCGCTGGTCGATCAGCTCATATAATCAACGTCTCGGGGGACAGGCACGAACACAATCATACAGTCCTGTTTAAACAGAGCATTCATTAGCTTTGGCAGGCATGCGATTAAAAATAATAATCAGGACAAGTTTTTCTGTTGATTCCGCAGGCAGCCCAGAAGCAAATCAAAATGCTAAAAAAGGAAACGAGGACAGTGGCGAAACAGAAATAAATAAAAGAATGAATACAGATATGGGGACATATTTTCCAAAGCTTAACTGGATTAAGTACACATTTAAAATCCCTTTGATACACATAAAAACCGTGGCCGTGTTGCCAGTTTGAGTTTCTAACAGTCGTTCGTAAACACGCCAAGCTTTTCTGGCTGCGATGTTAGAGAAATTCAGGGAATTCGGTGCGGTTCCGATAGCAGCAGCCCAAGTGGTAAATGGTAAAAACCAGTTGCTAGAGACAGGGGAGTGTGTTTATATGCACTTAATAATCTGATAACTGCACGAAATCGGATTTTGAATGAGTTCACATGATCCAGACAGTAATCTCACTGAAGGGTGTGACAAACTTCAAACTTTAGGAGCTGAATAATAAAATTCTTAACTCAAACTTTACACAGATCCTGCATTTAGTTCCAGGGTTGCCAGATTCTACTAGAGAAGTGAGCAGCCAGGTCTATGAAAATAAGCCCTTGTCAGCTCTGAGAAACTAAGATAAAATCCAGTTCTACTTATCAGATCACATGACCGTGTGAATTATGGGACTGTGGTAGCCTAGTGGTTAAGGTACTGGACTCTGGACCAGAAGGTTCAAATCCCACCTCTGCCAAGCTGCCACAGTTGGGCCCTTGAGCAA
>JAUZSU010020781.1:0-10763 GCA_034780255.1 Parotocinclus maculicauda
AGCATCCACTTTTTTGAGGAGTTTGAGGAGTAAATATGGGCGGGGGATCTCCAATTTGTTTACAAATGTGTCGAAAATGATTGAAAGGTTCAAAGAACTTGGATATTTCTGTCTCTACAGAGCATAAAATCATGAAACGATTCAGAATCTGGAGGAATTGATCCATATCTGATAGGAGCACATGGGTAAGGGATTTTTATCCAACCTTTATTAAGCTCTACAATACAGAGTTACATTCATAAATACCACTTATAACTTTACTGTACAAAAAACAAGCCGTGTTATAACCCCGCCCACAAGCTCCGCCCACTCCTCTGGGTTTGGGGGCACCTAGGATGGACCAGTGCTCAGACCCATCAGGATTACAGATCTTTTGGACAAAAGATGAAATAAAGGAGGATCCAGACAGCTATGCGGAACAAGTCCAAAAGCCAGGGTTCTATTATGATACGGGGTCAGGTCCGGACCCTTGTGAAGGTCATTTACCCTTTCCAATCTGCTTTTGTATCATGAAATCACGAAATCCATTATTACTGGCTCTAAATTGTGCCCATCCCAACCTTTTTTTGGAACGTGTTGCCAGGGTGAGAGGCTTAGAAGAAAGAAAGAAAGCGAATACAGGATTGGAACCGCTCTACCAACCGTGCCAACCTGTGACCCGTATCCCACCTCTGGTGATATCAGGTACGTCTGATGGTCAGATTTGCGTTTCCTGAGTTGCGTTACTCTTTGAAGGAGACTTCACCCTGCCAGGATCTGTACCAGCTTCCAGGGAGCTGACCTGGTGAGGGCGTCAGCTGTGGAGAAATCAGTTCACGGTGTGTTTGGGGATCTCGCAGGTCGTTTGGAGGCGTTTTCTGGGTACACTTTGGACCTCGGTACCAGCTGAGCCTGGTTTGAACACGGACAGGCGGCCTGAGCATTGTTGCTAACCACGTGCACCCCTTTACGAGCACCCTGCGCCACCTTCTCAGATCATCTCAAACTCCAAACGTTACTGGATGGTGTTATTGTGGAGTTTTGATTTAACGCTCTGGAATGGCACGCTGCACGTGGTTGTTTATCCACAACTGGACCACCCAAGTCTTAAGACCCAACGTTTCTGCTGTGGAATTTCACACGGCGGGTTTTATTAACGCTCTCTGCTCTTAAGAGGCTTTGTTGACCAAGCTGAGATTTGTCGTGTCATGTCGTGATCCACTCCTGAACGTGAAAAAAGCAAAGCAGTTTGAGATGCGGTAACTGGATCGTGCGGGTAAGCTTTAGCCTTCCATCCACCCCCTGGCATTTTACTGGCAGCCCGAGCCCGGGTATGCGGCGCCGCCACTCGCTGCCGAGGAAAAAAGCAGCCGCGTGCCGTTTATAGACCGCAAAGGAATTACACAGACTGCTTTTAGCCTGGGGTTTACTGGCCTGCCTCCAGCCCTCCCTGCCCCCCCGAGGGAAACGGTCACCTGTCTGCCCATGTGAGTCAATCACATCGGGACCGCCGAGCGAGGTCAGGATCTAAAAGCGGGCAGAAACGTGATGTCATCGTTCTGAACCGCAGGGTAGGTTTGGGCAGAGGAACGTTTTTTTTTTTTTTACTGCTTCGAGTTTGCGCTTTGATATCTCAGGGGACTTTGTGGTAATTCTGGCTTCTTGGTCGCAGATGTTTCTCCTAAATTCTCCTTTTTGGAAACACGAGATCCTTCTGAGACTGCAGAAGACATTTTTACATTAATAATGAACACAAGCTCAGAAAAAGCTGGGACCCTGACAAAAGGGCGGAGTCTTGGCCCGGAGGAGAGATGAGACGAGGATCACCGGTCCATCCACAAAGGTGTGAGACATGACTGAAAAGACAGGTTTGGGAGCATCATATCGGTAAACGATTCCGAATCTGGAGGCGTTTCAGTCCTACAAAGCCTAAACTGAAAAGGGGTGATCTCTCTGCGCTCCCTCAGAACATTCAGTACCGTCGTTCATCCATATCTGATAGAAGCGCACGGGTAAAAAGAAGCCTCGTGTTAACCCTGTCCAGAAGCTCCGCCCACTTCTCTGGAGCTGATTTTGTTTAGGAAAGCTGGACTCGATTCAGGACTAAACATTCGGGATCCGTTTAGAATCCCATCTGGAACATCTGGAGTGCCGGGGAACAGTGTGTGGAGCAGGCAGTAGGCGAGGCATGTGCAAAACGAATTAGATGCAACCGTAAAAAATATTCAAAGCTTAAAAAGACCAAAGGGTTTTTACGCTGCCGGGTTAAAGGGTCATTACAGTTAACAAGCCTCAGTATCAGATCGCCAGGTTGCCAGATCTGTCTCCTGTCCCCTCCTTTTGCTTGTGCAGCTGCCCCTCGTTTGGCTTTGACGCATCTCGGCCTTTTCCTTGCCTCTGCGCTCCGGGCGTTCCTCAACTCGCATCTAATGAAGCTTCACTCTGAAACCCATCGATGTTTTTGACCTTGAAGCTTTTTTGTTCCCACACAACACCTGTCGTGTTACGCCGGACCTCGGTCCTTCCGTTTCCAAAATTGTGGTCTAAAACCGGTCGGTGTTCTCCAGCGGGAGCCGAGATTCTGCCCTGTGTTAATCGCTCTGTTGGAGAACATGAGCACGTTGATGGATGGAATATACCACAACTTGGCCTCCCTTGAACACAGACCACCCTTTCAGTTCTCCTTCAGGCTGGGATGGAAGGTGCTGGCGGAGTTCAGCTGCACTGATGAGCCTGAAGGTTCCCATGTGAGTCATTTAGGAGATTTAGAGGTTTTGTACGCCTTGTAGTCGGCTGGCGTTTCCTTTCTTGGCGTACGTACGGTCGTGGTTAGTCCAGAACGTCACCTTAGAAGATGTCTTCATGGAGATCCCAAGCTGGAGCCCTGCTGAAAAACGACGTCATCCAATGGAGAGTGAAATCCACCGATACACACCGCTTGTAAAAGCTGACAGGGGACGGAGCATGGTCTAATGTAGGGGACATAAAAATAAAGAAAAGGAAAGGTTTAAACTGCAGGAGGTGAGAAGAAAAGAAAAAAAGAAAAAAAAGACAAAAGGAAAAGTCAGAAAGAATAAAAGTAAAAAAAGAAAGAAAGAAAGAAAAAAAGTAAGAGAAGAAAGAAAAGAAAAAAAAAGTCAAAGAAAGAAAAGAAAGAAAGAAAAAAAGTAAGAGAAGAAAGAAAGAAAGAAAGAAAGAAAAAAATTCAGAAGGAAAGAAAGAAAGAAAGAAAGAAGAAAAAAGAAAGAAAGACGAAATAAAGAAAAGGTTTAAAGTAAAGTAGGTGAGAAGGAAACAAAAAGAAAAAAATGAAAGGAAAGCAGAAAAGGAGAGGAAAGAAAAACAGAAAAAAACAAAACAGACAGAAAAAAAGAAAGAAAAAAAAAATGAAAGAAAAAGAAAAAAAGAAAGAAAACAAATTAAGAAAAATAAAGGATAAATATGGACCAAAAAGACGAAAAAAAGCAAATAAAATTTTAAACTGTAGTAGATACGAACAAAAAGGAAATAAAATTTAAAAAAATATTAAAAATAGGTTCCGAACAAAAGAGATAAATAAAAAAGTAATAAAGATAAATATTTTTTTAAAAAGTATTTTTTTTTTTTAAAGGGTACAAAGAAAAGGTTTAAACTGAAGTCGATGTGAACAAGAAGGAGGGGGGGTTTGTTTAGGTTTAAGTTTAGACTCAGAGTCATGTTTAGGGTAAGGTTTTAGATTAGGATTTACTGTTAAGGATTGGGATTAGATTAGGATTTAGGGTTAGGATTAGATTAGGATTTACTGTTAAGGATTGGGATTAGATTAGGATTTAGGGTTAGGATTAGATTAGGATTTAGTGTTAAGGATTGGGATTAGATTAAGATTTAGGGTTAGGATTAGATTAGGATTTAGGGTTAGGATTAGATTAGGATTTACTGTTAGGGATTGGGATTAGATTAGGATTTAGGGTTAGGGATTGGGATTAGATTAGGATTAGGTTTTATAGTAGGGTTGGTTAAGGTTTAAGTTTAGGGTTCGGTTTTATATTAGCAGTATTAACAGTTTGCTGGATGTTTCTGTTATTTTTTTCCATCCCTGTATGGCTGTTACATTGTTTATGGGAACACAGTAGTTTTGACCCCCCTGTTCTCTAAGGAATTTACAGCACTGGGTTTGTCTAAAACACAGAAGATTAAGATTCCAAAGATTAGGAACAATTAGTCTCCAAACACAGCCGTCGTTAGTAAATAAGTGCCAGGGGACATTGTGTTGGTCCCTGAGGGACACTGTGTACTTCTCACACTTTCTATACATTCCTTATCCGAGTGTAAGAGAAAAACACACACACACACACACACACAGACACACACACACACACACACACTTCTGTCTCTCAGTAATAATGAGTAGCATTTTAAAAAGTCACGCGGTTTAAAAAAAGATTTTAGTCATTTTTAATAATTCATTATCAATTTTTAAACACTTAGAGAAAACAAAAGGAACAAAGAATACAGATAAACATAAATCAAGATCAATTTAGACATGAGAAGATATGGGATAAGAGGAAAAGAAAGGGGAAAACAAATTAAATTCAAAAGGTTTAAACAGAGATAAATGATGGAGGGAAAGAAAAAGAAAGAAATGATAAAGCAAAAAGAAAGAAAACGAGCAGAAAAGATCAAGTCAGAGAAAGAACGCAAGAAAATAAGAAGAAAAGTTCTACTGAAGTAGATAAATGAAAAAAAGACAAACGTATTAAGGAACAAAAAGTAAAGTTTAAACAAAAGAAAGTAAAGTAGAAAAGATACAAACAAAAATAAACTAATAAAAAAAAGAAAGAGACAAATGGATGAAAATTAAGGAAAGTGTTTAAAGTGAAGTCGATGGAAAAACAAAGCAAGAAAGACGAAAACAAACAAAAAAAGGTAAAGGAACCCTGGACATCTCTTTTTGTCCATGTGGAGATCTTGGACATGTTTTACTGTCCAGGTGAAAATCTTGGACATCTCTTTATGTACAAGTGAAGATCTTGGACATCTCTTCTTGTCCAGGTGAAGATCTTGGACATGTTTTACTGTCCAGGTGAAAATCTTGGACATCTCTTCTTGTCCAGGTGAAGATCTTGGACATCTTTTACTATCCATGTGAAGATCTTGGACATATCTTACTGTCCTGGTGAAAATCTTGGACATCTTTTACTGTCCAGGTGAAGATATTGGACATCTTTTACTGTCCATGTGAAGATCTTGGACATCTCTTCTTGTCCAGGTGAAGATCTTGGACATCTTTTACTGTCCATGAGAAGATCTTGGACATCTCTTATTGTCCAGGTGAAGATCTTGGACATATCTTACTGTCCTGGTGAAGATTTTCTACATCTTTTACTGTCCATGTGAAGATCTTGGACATCTCTTATTGTCCAGGTGAAGACCTTGGACATCTCTTATTGTCCAGGTGAAGATCTTGGACATCTTTTACTGTCCAGGTGAAGATCTTGGACATCTTTCACTGTCCAGGTGAAGATCTTGGACATCTTTCACTGTCCAGGTGAAGATCATGGACTAATAATTAATTTAAAAAAAAGATTCAATGACAGAGATTACAGAAATGATAAAAAGCCATATAACCTTTAAAGATCATCCCAATAAAGGTTCTACCTGGCAACCTAAAGGCTTTCTTGTTTTGTCCTTCTGGGGAAACCTTTAAAGTTTCAAATCCTCAGTTAAAATCCAACCTTTCAAAGTCCCTTCCGAAACAATTTAATGACCCAGTTTTAGAACCAGTTCTTCAATAAACGGTTGAACTTCCTCTACCTGGAACCAAACTGTTTAAAATATTGGCGTTTGTTCCATCTTACAGGCAGATTCGGAGCCACACAGACGTTACTGGTGAGGAGGCCAGATCAAAGACCCTTGCCAGGCATGCAATGGACTGGCATCTCATCCAGGGTTCTCCAGAATAGGCACTGGACCAACCACAACCCTGACCAAAATAAAGCCTGAAAGGATTTGTTCCTTGTGATGATCCTTCATAGCTCTGAGCAATCAGTCAAAGTGAAGGTTCCAACTGGCAACCGAAAGGCTTTCTAGTTTTGTCTAGTTTTGCTCAGAGAAGCCCAGAGAGCTTTGGGTCCAATATTTTCAAAACAGACCTTGATTTTGGGGCAGAATGGAATGGCCTCGACCACCAGGGAGACATGAAGCGGGAAATCCTGCCTTACTAAGCTGTGGAATCCACTTTTTACAGGTGGAACACGAACACAGAAGATCTTCGGTTCGTATCTGACCTCTGGAAAGGTGGTTCAGGTTTAGGTTCTACCTAAAATCCTTCCATAAACAACAAGCATTCCATAAATCCATAACCCATGGAGGTCGGGTCCCTTTTTGAGTCTTGGTTCCTCCAATGGTTTTTTCCTTCTACTTTCAGAGATTTTCCTTGCCACTGTCGCCCTAGGTTTGCTCAATTTGGGATTGGCCTTTTCAGATCATAAGATTATAAAGCTGCTTTGAGACGATGCTCCGTTATAAAAAGCTCTATAAAAATAAATTTGAATTTGAATAACGCTTTTGGAAATTTTTTGGAACGTTTTCTGACATAGATGCGATGGGTTCCTGCGGCTCCTCCATAAATCTTGCGGCAGTTTGGCCGTCTTTGTTCTTGACAGTGACTTGTAAATGCAAAGCAAATGCTGGAGTGAAAACCACCGGTTCTTCTCACCAACATAAAAAGTGCTCACTCTGTAACGTAAACAATCCCAGGTGGGCTGTTACCTTCCACAATATTTGTGCTTCCAGATCTGCAGGACTGACCGGTGGTTCTTTTACCAAACTGGTAAATTAGGTAACATTTACCCGATTTACCAAGAAATAACATTATTTATTAAGAGGAGCCGGGTCAAAGGGAACGCCCCTCCTCATGTGGGTGAGAGTGGGCAAGACTGTCGCTCTTGTGAAGCTGAATTTATAGAAGACAGAGCAACATCGGAATTATGTAAATAAAAGGTTTTGTAACAGTCTAGTCTCGGATAAAGATCTTGGACACCTCTTGTTGTCCATGTGAAGATCTTGGACATTATTTACTGTCCAGGTGAAGATCTTGGGCATATCTTATTGTCCATGTGAATATATTGGACATCTCTTGTTGTCCAAATGAGGACCCTGGACACCTCATGTTGTTCATGTAAAGATCTTGGACATCTCTTGTTGTCCAGATGAGGACGCTGGACACCATGTTGTCCAGGTGAAGATGCTGGACACCTCATGTTGTCAAGGTGAAGATCTTGGACATCTTTTACTGTCCAGGTGAAGACCTTGGACATCTTTTAATGTCCAAGTGAAGATCTTTTGCATCTTTTACTGCCCAGGTGAAGACCTTGGACATCTCTTACTGCCCAGGTGAAGACCTTGGACATCTTTTACTGTCCAGGTGAAGATCCTGGACATATCTTATTGTCCATGTAAAGATCTTGGACATCTTTTACTGTCCATGTAAAGATCTTGGACATCTTTTACTGTTCAGGTGAAGATCTTGGACATATCTTATTGTCCAGGTGAAGATCTTGGACACCTTTTACTGTCCAGGTGAAGATCTTGGACATCTTTTACTGTCCAGGTGAAGATCTTGGGCATCTTTTACTGTCCAGGTGAAGATCTTGGACATCTCGTACTGTCCAGGTGAAGATCTTGGACATCTCTTACTGCCCAGGTGAAGATCTTGGACGTGTTGGACTTGGACTGTCCAGGTGAAGATCTTGGACGTGTTGGATTTTATACTGTCCAGGTGAGAGGCAGCAGGTCATGCAGGTGGCCAGTGTTCACATATTCAGCTGCAGATCCATTCACATTTTTTGTGCTGGTTCGCATTTGAGGGAGGGCTTTCCAAAATCTGGCAGACGGCCCCTATTGGGGGAGAGTCACTAGCAGCCTGGTAGCTCGAACACACACACAAACACACAGCCGAGTGAAAGAGAGAGTGCAGCTCCCGTCACAACACTCTGCTGCTCGACTGCACATCGTTCCTACTCCCTCTCGGACCCCCTCTCGGACCCCCTCTCGGACCCCCTCTCGCTCCTGTCTGGTGGACACCTCACATTTGCTATTAAAGGACAACTGGAGATGTTTGGATGGGAGTAGGATGGGTCTCGTGCAGGATCTGAGGGAGTGTGTGCTTTTCTGACCCTGGAGGACTTCAGAAGAACAGAACCACTTCATGACTACTGATCTGAGGCACCACAGCTGATCTGTTTCTGGGTTGTTGTTTTTTTTTTCGCCTTGCCTGAAAGATGAAGTGTGAGCTCTGCTGCCTGACCCTGGTGCCTCTGCTTTTGGGACTGGGACTGAATTCAGTGGACGCCAAAGGAACCTTCTATGGAAACCCGTACAGATACAACCTGTTCAAAGGGGCAGGAGCTCCTCTACCTTACAACCCCGGCAAGCCCATGACCCGCCACAAGTAAGTAACCAGTCTGTAATGTCTGGAAACGAAATAAGGAAGGGTGTAACCACATTTGGGAAGCCCAACATAAACAATTACTGTCCTACTTAATTCATCAAATTTAACGTCTTTCTTGTTTATTAAAACAAAAAATTATGCCTGTGCACAATCCTTAGTCCGCCCTGAGATCAGATATGGTTTGACAGGTTATTAAATGACCATATATCATTATTTCTTAGTCATTTTACAAAAAATAAACATTCATTTCATTAAAAAAATACATTAAACGTGAATGCAGCATAGTGTGACCTCCCCTTAGCAGCATCTGGCAGCTTCATCAGGATACCAAGTTCATTCGTTTACAGTCTGAAGATCAGAAACTGTCTTTTAGAAAGGGCAGCAGCCAAGAAACCACTTTTTTTCGGGAGGGAAATGAGGTGAAAAGGCTGCATACGTCCAAATCGAACGGTGGCCTAAGACTTTTGCACGGTTCTATGTACACTATGATTTCAGTGATTTTAGCAATTAAGGGATCAGCACTAAGCGAGCGATTTTAGTGGATGATGGGCTTTTCTTTTCCAAATTTAGATCCCATTTAAGTATATCATAATGCAGTGGAACTCAAGACTCGAGTAACTCTTAAAAAAATAATAAATACACTAGAAATTAAGTATAAATAAAGCTTGCTCTTTCTAAAGATGTGTGTTTTGGCATCTCAAAAGTCTCTCAGTGTGAGTGGACTGAGTGTGTCCCTGTGATGGTCTAGCATCCTGTCCAGGGCTGGTTCTCACCCTGTGCCCTGTGCTGCTGGTTAGGCCCCAGCTCCCCACGACTCAATGTGAGTGGGTGAGTGTGTGAGTAGTAGCAGCCCCTGGCAGCACTTTTGCTCCGGACCCCGCTGTCAAAAGACACATTTTGAGTTTCTGTGTGTGTCACTGAACATTTGGTGGGTTTAGGCTTTCTGTTTGGCCCTCGAGCTCTGGATAGGTTTCCCAAAATCCAAAAATTAAATGAAGGGCTAAGTGGTAGGTTTAAGGTGATTTGTTTGGATTTTAAAGAGGCTCTTAAAGAGGAGTCTGATTCTTACAATCAGTCCAGGTTCATCAGCCTTAAATACAGACGAGGACTTGGATTTAAGCTCTAAAGTTTCGGGCTCTTAACGGATTTAAGGATTTGAGGATCAGTTTTAGTCCCGTCAACAACAACGTAAAAGTAAAGTGACTGATCTTCTAGCTGGTTTTGATTTTAGGGATCAGTCTGAAATGTTACAGGACGGTTATACAGCATCAGCAGCTTCGTCCCTTCCATCGGCTCCTTATTTCCCTTCTGATTTCCCCGAGACGTCGTTCGCCCGCGTTTAAACTCGCCGTCTTTCGTTAAACACCGTCCACGACCGACCTGAGCTTCATTCATGGATCTGTTAAGTCCGGATCTTAATCTTAAACCCGACCTGATGCTCACGATCTACAAACTCCGACTTTAACAATTCTGACTCTTACAAGATTCACATTCAGAGATTTAGATCCTGTACTTTGGTTCTAACCGCAGGATCTCATTCTGATTTTCTTCTGGTGGTGAAACAGTGGATCTGAAAAACAACCTGCATTAGAAGGGATTTGGAAATCCTGTTCCTTTGACTGTTAGGTTAGTCTAGAAAAGGACTATTTTACAATCCGTTCTGTCCAGTTCATCTTAAAATCCACATCAACCCCATTCAGGCCCAGGGAGAACATGCAAACTTACTTCTGCCCTTTCGTTTTGAGACTTTGCACTTCGTGTGCCGGACAAACGGTCGATAAATTTTTACGTTGTATATTTTTACAAAACGTGTCTGATTTTATCCCTCTCTCTCCACTTCTTTTGCATGGATTGCTCCTGGTTCTTAATTTCCCCAGACAGCCCTTTAGGTACCTGCTGTTCAGGTACTGACCCTCACCTTTCTAACAGGCCACCTCATGGACGAATGCTGCTCGGCGGTCCGGCGACCGCTCCCTCCCTCCCTCCCTCCCTCTTTCTCTGTCTGTCTCTATCTCTCTCTGTCTCTCTCTCTCTGTCTCTCTCTCTCTCTGTCTGTCTCTCTCTTTGTCTGTCTCTATTTCTCTCTCTCTCCCTCTCTCTCTCTGTCTGTCTGTCTCTGTCTCTCTCTCTCTCTGTCTTTCTCTTTCTGTCTGTCTGTCTCTATTTGTCTGTCTCTCTCTCTCACTCTATATCTGTCTGTCTCTCTCTGTCTGTCTCCCACTAGCTCTATCTCTGTCTCTCTCTCTCTCTCTTTTTGTCTGTCTCTCTCTCTCACTCTTTCTCTCTCTCTCACTCTCTCTCTCTCTCTCTCTCTCTCTCTCTCTCTCTCTCTCTCTCTCTCTCTCTCTCACTC
>JAUZSU010020792.1:0-10762 GCA_034780255.1 Parotocinclus maculicauda
AAATATGATTTCTTTGTTTTTTAATTTTAATAAATTTTCAAAACTCTCAAGAAAACTTTTTTTCACATGGTCATAATTGGGTATTTTGTGTAGAATTTTGAGGAAAAAGATAAATTTAATACAATTTGGAATAAGGCTGTAACGTAACAATATGTGAAAAAAGTGAAGCGCTGTGAATACTTTCCGGATGCACTGTATCTATTTATAAAAAAGGTTTTGCTTGATTTTAAACTGCTCTCATTGACATACATGCAAGCATGTGAAAATTCACATGTACTTAGTAGTGTTCCCTCGTTCATCACAGGGGTTGCGTTCCAGGACCACCCGCGATAAACAAAAATCCACAAAGTAGGGACGCTATATTTAAGTATTTATACACAATTTTAGCCATAGAACTTGCAGAACGTTTGAGTGGCATCGTAGGGCTTGAACTTCACAAATAGCGAACACAACACCGCAGACAAAAACTTGTCATGTCAGCAAGTAGCGACTAAGGCGGACGATGCTCTAGTCTTACTTCTCGTTTTTGGTGCGTATTTATCCGCTGAGTAAATACAATATTGTAGTGTTTTTAACTGTTGAATAATCAAGCAACACGCTGAAGTAATCGAACGTTCTCTTTACTTAACACGCCATACATCACTCTCGTATCACGCATGCTTCGTCTGTACCGAGCTTACAGCATGTCATATCCTACACATTGAGTACAGCTATTTACTGTAAATCCTAATATTTATATAATATTTCCTTTATTGTAAGAATTATTATTTTTTATATATTTTTATACATTTTGTGATTTTTTTAATGTAAAAGTCCCGCAAAAACCCACGAAACAGCAAAAATCCGCGATAAATTCTTTTCATTAAAATTTTTTGAAAACCCGAGATGCACCGAGTCTGAGAAAGGTGAACCGCGAAGTGACAAGGGAAAACTGTACTGTATTGCATTGGTAAGTGAGGAGAAAGGTAAATCAGCCAAAAGATACTGTGCTGTGAGCTCTAGAAAAAAAATCATTTATGATCTTAAAATTAAGATCTTCAGATTTTAGACAAAGATTAGAATAACATAATTGGACAGGTTTTTTGGACAAAATTGATTAATTCAGTATGCATAACTTCACCATATTTAGAAAGATGTATTTTAGTGCTTTTAGTGCTTCTACAAAAGGGAAGTTTTTTTTTTTAAACAAATGGCAAACTGGATCAATATTCTGTGCTTTTCATTGTTTTTGGGCTTTTTTCTGAATGTATACTGAATGAATGGCTGGTACAAAACCATCCATTTAAACCATTTAAAAGCAACTTTTAGTTGGGATACTCTAGTATTTGAAAGTTAAGTGTCTTTTTTGATTTAGTAAATTAATAGTGGGGGGACAAATAGATTTATTTTTATTATTATTAATAATAATCATAATAATAATAATAATAATCAGGCGCAGACACTTCCTTCCGGGGCAGGTGCTGAGCTGTGCCCAGTTGAGGCTGAAGAGTATCAGTGTTTTTTCAAAAGTTTTTGGGAAAAACGTCCTGACGGTCTCACTTTTGAAAGGGTATTGATTTGTTGGCTTCAACTCGCTCTGGCTCGGTGCCTGCCCTGGTATAAAGCGCCTACTTTTTCCAGAGCTCCTTCGGTCCTTTCTGAATCTATTAATGTTAACAGGTTTGCCCCTAAACAAAATTATGTCCAGCATCAAATGTCCCAGTAAACAGCAGATTTTGCACAACTTCAGGGATGTTTAAAACAGCAGCAAGTGTAACCAGTGTTTACTTTTTCTCTGCTTTTATCCAAGTATAATGTACACAAGTTTTCATGGTTTGATCTTCAGCACTTAACAGATGTTAGTGTGTCTGTTTACTACCATATGTCTTTTCAAAACTGAAACAGAATCACATTAAAACAACTTAGTGCCATCCTAACCACATATTTACTAATACAAGTGGTAATTGCAGCTGTTAAGGCGACCATTTACATTTTTAAGTGTGCCAGTTAAATGGGCTATCTGCTATATGGTATATCTTAATAAGTGTACATAAAGTGTCTACTATGAATTCTATTTGAAGTATTTACAACAGAAATCATAAATCTTCCAACAGCTGTAAATCTGAATATAGTCAAACTGCTACATCTGTCTGTGCGTTGTTCTGGGAAATTATTTGGATAACATTCTTTTTATTTTAATAATTGCTGCCTGTTTAATCTATATTTTAAAATCCCTCCAGTGATCACAGAGTAATGTTGTATGAGGGATGTTCTGATTGGTTTGCCTTTGTACCTGCTGTCTGTGGATTTGGCAGGGATTCATCTCTCTAAAGATCGGGTTTCCTAATTCAAGTGTAATACTGCATACACTTAAGGCATTTTGTTTCCTGCAATACTTCACTTTAACCCTTTCAGGATCATAGGTTGTTTCAATCGCATTGGACGTCCATTTAATGTATGGGACAAATATGTCCATTGGTCTTTAAAGGGTTAATGCATGCAACACATTAGGAAAAGCCCACAATTGCTTGGATTGTAAGACTGTATCAGTTGTAAGTCGCTCTGGATAAAGGCATCTGCTTAATGCTGTAAATGTCAGTTTGTGGTTTGACAGGCACTCAAGATACAAAAATGCGTGTGTATAAGCACTGAAAAGGTGATCATACATCTCATCCCTTTTGCTCTATGAATGTGTCTACCACATCAATATGCAGGTTTAATATTCATACAGAGGATCCATACTCTCATTAAAAACAATTTAAACTAGTGTGAACATACAGGCATTTACCGTTTTTAAAAAAATTATATTTTAGAAGTGTCAGAGATCTTTTTATTTGCAATGAAACAGCACTACCAGAAATGGCTACACTATATGAAATTATTAATACGTGGCATATAAACACAGTAGTTCAGCATTATGTGTAAAAATATAACCTGTCTATAAAAGCATTTATTAAGACTAATTATTTAACACATTTAGTATTAGAGGAAAAAAAACTTGTATAGCAAACTAAGAATTATTCAAATGCAGAATGCAGCAGTGAAACACATTACATTAGTACAAAATAATCAGATGTAACAGTATTTGATAAATGCATAGTGCAAAGAAATGCATATACTATCTGATGGTCTTATTACACTTTCATTTAGCAGATACATATCTTAAATTGTACAAATGTATAATCTGATGTCAAGGATTTTAACTAAGGGTCAACAATGCCAACTTGCCAGTGCTGGGACTTGAACCCTGAACCTACTGGCCCATAATCCAGCACATTAACTGCACAGATTAGAATGCTACTGTTCAACCATTACTAGTTACAGTTTACTAGATGTAGGTAGTGAACAATAGACCAGAAGGTTTAGGGTTCCAGCACTGCTACACTGTCACTTTAGGGCTCTTTACTCCTTAAAAACCTGGATTAAGATTTAATTAGTTGAAAATCACTCATCACTAATGTAACTGTTATTTTACCAACACTCAATAACCCTGCAGGGATGCTGCCATGGCCCCTTAAAAAGATATTACACTAGGCCTGTAATACATTTTTTAGGGCCCCTGTCTGCCCCAGGACCTTAGAATCTATTGTGCCCATGCTGACCAGCCATAACTCTTCATGATTACAACTGTGCAGGCCATTTCCTGCCTTGTTGACAATAATTGAATGGTCCTTCTGTTACATGTGTTTTTATCTTTCTGGTATCTGAATTGCAACATATGTGTACATTTAAATATGTGCATGTTTAACATGTTTGTGTTATACTTTTGTGTATGCAACCATGGTCATAACTCCAGTCTACTGACCATCAATTACATTTTAGACCTGCACTGGCAACCAAGAGAATGCAATTTTGTAATTGTGTTTGTCCTGTAAAGAGGGTATATCAAGCTCCATTTGGTCCAAATTGGTTTTTAAAAAGACTACTGCATGGAAAGGTTATGACACTCCATTCACAGCAACACGGGTGCATAAATCTTTGTCTGCAAACAACAGATGGGGAACTGCGTTATGCTCAACCAAATTAGCAATGTGTAAGAACATTAAACCTAGCTAGAAATTGTACGGAGCCAACTTTGTGCCAAATATAAAACGATTTTATAGCTTGTTTAGAATATCAAAGTCAGCACATTTCAGGATTGATACACTGGAATGGATTATAATGCTTAATATTTATATCTTGAGAAAGACACTTGCATATTATATCCAAGAAGACAAAAGAAAAACAAAATTCTGGCAAAAACATCTTATAAACGACAATTTGGTCCTGTAATATATTCCATCTTAGTCCCAGCCATTGTGGGTTGCCTCATGAATCTTTGGACTTGACTCAAAGTAAGAGTAGGGTAAAAGATGATTACCTGTGCAATAGCCTTACAACAGAAAGAACACATTCCAGTAACAGCACTGGGTCTAGTCTCTGCCTCAATAAAAGCACAGACTACTGTATTCCCAATGCACAAACCCTGAAAATCTGCAGCAGTTATGAATAGAAGGGGCACTATTTATAAAAGCATACAATTACTGCAGGTCAAGAAAGTGGCCTGGCACTTATTTATATTCTTAAATGCACTTAGTATGATGCATACACAGAAATGGTCCATAGAGATAAGGCTAATGGCTTAGAACACACAAACATGCCCACACGTACACACACACACAAAGTCTAATTAGAACAACAAAACACTCTAAAGAGTCCCTGTTAGATTGGGCTAAACCGTACAAACCTGGATTCAAATTCCATCAAAGAATACAAGCCCAAACAAGCAGCCCAGTGGGAGATTAACCATCTGGAACACCACAAATTATCCCAGTGAGGCGTATAACAATTTGATCCAATGCAACACTATATAATGCGTGTTACAAATGTTAAATCAATCCTGTATTTTATTTTACTTTTCGACTATATATACATCTAAATGTTCATTCTGTAAGTGTCAGTTTGAAGTAGCCAGGCTTTATTATATTGCTTTATAATATAAGTTGGAGTACGGTACATTGAGCAGAAATGCCAGTGTCAAACCATGTGTTTTTTTTTTTTTTAAGAAACCAATATCAGGCAGCTTAAATATTTTTAATTCCCACATCCCACATGTATTAAAAAGCATGTAGTGCAGTGGATTACCACTGACAAAATGAACACCTTTCATGCTGATTCCTTCTTCAAAAACAATCTTCTTTCCCCTGAAGCAGACTAGGACATCTTCATAAACTGTGTCACAATTTGTGTTTTATTGGCCATATGGATAAAGGTATAGCAGTTGTGACTGTTTTTTTTTAAATGGGGGAAGCACATGTTACACATTTGTGCAGTACACATCCAGAGATGCATGGGCTTCAGTGAGTGTCTATTAGATCTGTGTTAGGGGATTTAATGCAGATTATGAATGCAGGCTGTTTACTGGGAAGAGGTTTGTGTTTAATCCATGAATAGTGACATTATTTGATTCAGTTAAATCATTTTACATTAAACGAATAAACAGATGCACAACGATTAATGAATAATCATAAAAATGGACACAAACACTATTTTTGGGAATGTAGAGAAATATTTGTTTGTTTATTTATTTGACGACGCTATTAGCATCAGTGGCCATTTCAGCGACACACAAAGAATATTTCATCCATACACAAGATTATCTCAAGACTAGTCCCATATGCAATATGCACTCAGGTCAATGTCAATTTAGAATGGCATTAACCTAACATGCATGTCTTTGGCCTGTGAGAGTATCCAGACTAAACCAACATTGACACAGGGAGGACTGCTCCACCAGTGGGATTTAACCCAGGACCTTCTTGCTGTGAGGTGGCAATGCTACCCACCGAGCTGCCCATGTCACCGCCCAGAGCTTGAAAAACTGTTGCATGAAGCAGGCATGCATGTGTGTGCACTCCAATATAGACAACCGCATTAGCAAAGCTCAGTTAAACTTGAATTGCTTTCTGTGTAATCTTAAAGCAATTGTCTGTGATGTATTGTAACAATAAAGGGTAGAACTGTACCCTGAACTTCCATGTGTCACAGCTAAACTAAATGCTGGTGTGGGCTATAATGGAGACAACATATCGCTGGGTGTATTTTGGTGGGAGTTGTAAGTCCAGAACTGTAGTTCAGTGATGCAATCATTGTTAGTTACATGGAACACACACATAAAACACATAGCTGGAGGCTTTCTATATATTAAGAAGTGCATCAGCATTCAGAGAAATAATCATTTCGGTAGCCAGTGGTGCATAATGGAAGAGCAAAAGCGAGAAAGAGAAAGAGAGAGTGCATGAAAGGCTTTAAAGAGTGTGTGATTATGAAACGGTTGAGTACTCACTGCCTGGCAGAAGATTGGGTATTTGACGCGGTTGATGCCTCCGGCAAACACGGCAAATGTCAGCGCAGTGTGGAAACAGAAGTTCAGAAGCATGTGCCATCCTTTTCGACTGATCCGGATTGTACTGCCACAGAAAGAAGCATATTAAACAGTTAAGATTAAATAAATGATGCATCTGGCTTTCAAGCAGCAAATCAAGTTTTGAAAATCCAATCAAGAGAAGTGCACTGTGCAGGATGCCCATCGTACCTTAAATCTGATCAAGTCTTTAAACCAAATCAGTGCATTTCCCCCCAAAACACTGGATCAAAACAATGTGTGTAAATATTTGTAATTAACTCAAAGCCAAAGTTATGGTATATTGGTTGTTTCTGACTGGGATTCATCTCCAGTAACCTATGTTAATTGTGAAATATCATTAACACACGCTTCTATATCGGGACACTTTATATTCTGCTATTCATCCAAGCAGGACCAGGCCATTGCAGAGCTTCATAAACATACCACTCAATCTTCAAGTTGCTAGCCTCATCTAGGATTAAAACCCTGGCTTTTCCAGCAGCTGGCTCCAGCATACAGGAGGTGACGATCTTCATCAAGGCCATAGAAATTGACAAATACATTCTGTCTGACTGGTAAATTTCAGGTCTTTATTGGCCACAATGATTAATCATTAACATTGAGCTATGTCAACTGTTGTATTTTATACTTGATATAACATCTAGCAGCAGCAATGTTTCCTGCACCATCACCTTATGTTTATTAGAACATCTGGGGATTTCTTTTATGCACAGCCTTTTATGTCATGCCAGATCAACCTACTGGGTCTGTTCCCTCAAAGCATAATAAGTGATTATGAAGCAGTCCTAAATCATGATGATTCCACAATTATGCTTTATAGCTTGAGAAGGCTATGGTTGGTCTGCAATTTCTTACATTTCTACAACGAAAGATGAATGTAAAATAATACAACATTACACAATTTGAATATATTAGAGAAACATTGAGCAATACGATTGAACATGTAAGATTACTCCCCCACCACCAGACTTTCCAGTTGGTATGATGCAACTAGAACTCTAGATTCTCCTGACATTCACCCAAGTCAGATTCATCACACTTCATCTGACCGAATGATGTTGAACTCCAGGGGTAGTTCCAAAACTTGAGCCAGCATTTGGATTTACAAATGGTCATCTTAAGCATGAAATTGGCTGCTCATCTGTAGAAACCCAATCTATAAACAACCAGACCAACAGTTTTAATTCTAACTTTGCTTTCCCTGACAGTATGTATTGATTTATGTGCTCCATGCTTCAGCACTCTAAGTCCCTTTTTTTTAGCTTGTATGCCCTAATGCTTCACTCTTGCTGCTAAACACAATAACAGCACTTAGGGGCAGGGCAACTTTAACAGGAATTAATACAGGAAACTGGCTTGTTTTGAATGACCCATGAAATTGCCAGTGTTGGTCTATGAAATGTTATTATTAATTATTATAATATTAATTAATATTATTATTAAAAAAATAAGGACCTACCTGTTAATACACAGGTAATGCAAGGACCTGTAAACACACACTAACAGTCACATGTCAGCTTTGAGTTGTAATTGTGATTCATCTATGTAGCATACTGATAGGTGAGTCAGAAGCAAAGGTACAGCTATTATTAACTCAACATTTTACTTTAAAGTATATATTGTATACCTGTCCGTATACTTTAATTTAAATGGAAATCTTGGTAGGACAAGGGTTTCCTGGGCAAATAGCTAATTATCAGTAACATGTTCAGAAAAGAGTGATTGCATTTACTGTGCAAATCTACGTCCCCACCCTTACCTAAAGTCTTCAACTTGGGACATTGACCGAAAGAACAAGATCACAAATACAACTGGCTGAAACAAGCTTTTTTTGGCAGGTTGCTGGGTATACTCTCGACACGATCGAGTAAAGATCTCAGTGAGGATTGGAGTAGAACAGCTGCTTCTTCAGATTAAGAAGAGCTGATTGAGGTGGTTCAGGTATCTGATGGGCAGTTTGTATTGATTTATGTGCTCTATGCTTCAACACTCTGGAGGTCCCATTTTTTTTAGCTTGTCTGGTCTAATGTTTTACTGCTGCCAGACACAATAACAGTACTTACAGTGGCATGGCATCCTTAGGAGGAATAATTTCCAAAGAACTGGCCTGTTTGTAATGCTTTCTATGCCACATTAAAAGGCACTGATCTGTTAAGTTTGACCCATTCTTTTATCAGTGTTTGCCGTCTATGGGCATTTCATAGTTGTATGTTTGATTATATGTGTTAGGGTTCGCGTCGCGCCTGTTTTAGTTTGCCGCAGCCATCACGTTCTTTTCTGTTCGCTTTTGTTTACGTTTTGTGCCTGTTTTACGTGGCGTTTTGTTTTGGTTCCCTCCGCGGCGAGCTATTGGCCCCCTTTCATTTCGTGCACCTGTTTCTCATTTCCCTTCATTCAGGTGTGCTCTATTTAAGCCGGACGCTCACTAGTGTGGGCGCCAGTTCATTGTTTGTCGTTCGTTTATTGTTTGCTGTTTGTTCTTTTGTTTTGCTCTGTTTGTTTGTCGTTTGTTGCGTCCTGCGTTTTGTTCCCATTTTGGTTACCTCGGCTTAATCCGCCGTTCCGTTTATTCGGCTTAATCCGCCGTTCCGTTTATTCGGCTTAATCCGCCGTTCCGTTTATTCGGCTTAATCCGCCGTTCTATACCTCGGTTTAATCCGCCGTTCCCTATTTCGGCTGTATACGCGGTTCCGTTCCTCGCCTTATTATTTATTGTTTGGTTTTCTTTTTGTTTCTTTTAGTTCTTTTATTTTTCCATTGGTTCAGGCTATTTAGTTTTCCTCTGGACCCGCGGCTGCCTAGCCGCCTCTGGACCCGCGGCTCCCTAGCCGTTGCAGGACTCCATCGTTCCGGCATCTCCTGCTCGTCCACAGAGGAGCGGGGGACTCCTTCAGGCGGACAACCAGGACCGACCTCACTTCTGCGCCTCGTCGGTGGCTCGGTGTTCCCGAGGCCAAGTTGGTGTCACCAACAGCTGCGAGGCCCTCCACCAGGCTCCCGTCCCAGTACCCAGGGTAGGCACTGGACCTTTCCTTCTCGGTGCCGGACTGGGGTTCCTGTTTTTTTGGTGTTATTATTTTGTTTTAGCCTGACCTACCTTGGTGTTTTGTTATTGTTTAAGTTAATAAATGTTTTCGTATTTTCTTAGTTGGTCGTCTGTCTGTGGATCATTGCATTTTGGGCTCCGGTTAAAATCTTGTGGGGTTCCTGGGGATTTTGGCGAGTCCAGGGATTGTCTCGCTAGATCTCCAGGACGCCCCATTCTAACAATATGCATGTAAAGGGTATAAAGACCATAAAAGGGCAGCAATAGTGCAGGGGTTAAGGTATTAGACTATTGAACAAAAGGTTAATGATTCAAAATCCAAGCTTTTAAATTTGCCACTGCCAGACCCTTAAGCAAGTGCCTTAACCCTGATTGTATTGCTCTAGACAGGGTCTATATACAAGGTCTGCTACACAATATAAATGTAAATGTAATGCTTTACAAAAATAATGATCATCTTAACTTTAATCGCTAAGTTAAAAGTTATTTTACTTACCTGGAATTGTTGCAGCTAAACTATTAGAATGTGCATCCACATACTTTTGTGCCTTAAATTATGTAAAAACCCCACACATTCTATGGTTGCTCTTGTCTTTTTACATTAAGGTTTGGAAGAGAACACTACATCCAGACACTTAAAGGTTTGGCTCTTGTAATGCTGAAACTGCATCCTATTAAAAATAAAATACATGTCCCCTGGTCCAACACCAGCTCCCTTTCTCTCATGCTCTTTCAACATCTTTCTTTCTCTGTCAATAAATCATCTGTAGTCCTGGGGCAAGAGAGTGCATTTGAGACATTAACAGCTTCAGTGGGTCAACACAATTAACCTGGCATTCGTATTGTGTCTTGTGTGTGGGGGGGCTGGTATATAAGTGGAAGAACAGGTAAGGTACAGGAAGCACTGCAGTCAGCCTAGATGGCAAGACTAAGAGCACTCATTTTCTTCAGCCAAGCTGCTCGAAAGAATTGCTCTAATAACAGAAAATGTGGGCTCAGTGTGGCAGATAATACCACCTTGTCGAAGTAAGAGGGTCTGTGGGAGAGGCAAAGGTGTAAAGATCAGTATCTATACTTAAGAGGCATGAGGGCAGTGTGGACATGGGCACACAGCTCGCATGTTAATGACTAATGCAGTGTGTTAAACAGGACTGACTAATAAATGCTCCGACCTACAGTGAACAAATAAAGAAACACAAGGAAAGTGTCATGGGAGACATACAGTGCATCCGGAAAGTATTCACAGCGCTTCGGTTTTTCCACATTTTGTTACGTTACAGCCTTATTCCAAATTGTATTAAATTAATCTTTTTCCTCAAAATTCTACACAA
>JAUZSU010020803.1:0-10761 GCA_034780255.1 Parotocinclus maculicauda
TACAGAAAAAAGTTAGTGTGTCGTTGTGAATGAAGAACTGGGTTATGTATCACCTCTTTCCTGTTTGGACTGTAGCTGATAGTTTTGTTGAAGCTTGACTCAAGCAAGCTTAGTTCATGTAAACTTTAATTAACATCCTAATTAAAATCAACTTTGTTGTGTTATAAAAGCACTACATAATCAACACCCAGGGGGTTTGTTGTAGTGTCTTGTTGGTCTAGGGGTATGATTCTTGCTTTTGGTGTGAGAGGTCTTGGTTTCAAAATCCGATCAAGCCCCATTTATGTGTCTTCACTGCAAAAACCAAAATCTTAGCAAGTAAAATTATAAGACAATAAATGTTATTTTTTTCTATGACACAAATTTTGTCTTACAAAGCCCTAAAAGTTTAAAATTATTTTGCTTATTTTAAGAACAATTATCTTGAGCAACCTTACCTAGAGATTTTACCTTATTTTAAGAAATTCAGGGCTCAAAACAAGCTCAAAAGGTCACCAGGCGAGTTACTCTGATTTTTGTGTCTAAATTTAAGACATAAAATCACGTCTTTTCACTTGATTCAATAATTAGGCTATTCTTACATTGTTTTACTTCAAGAATTATTTGATGGGGCCAAATAACATTGAAAATTTTATTTCTCATGGCATGCCTCATGTTTTACACAAGCATACACAAACAAAATATTTATTCTTAACAACTGATTCCACAAAAAAAAGCTTTCCTTGGACAGTAGAGACAGTTACTTAAACAAAAGCTAGATGCACAAAAGTTTTTAAAAAAATAAAATAAAAAAATGCATCAGCAGGTGTGAATACGTCTGTCAACTTTGTGCACATACTTATAAATTATTAGATGCTTTATAAAGCCTAATAGTATCAGTAAGTGAATACTTCACCGGAACATACATGTATTCATTATTGCAAAATGTGCAGTAAGAAGTGAAATCAACAAGACTGTCTACTGTCACTAACTCATTTGCTTGAGCAAGGTAGGGAACTTCAACTTTATATGACATAAAATCTTTGTCAAAGCACACTGTATTGTATGGCTGAATCTCAAAGCAGCACAGTGTTGAATTTACTATAAATATATCTTGTACTAGACCAAATACAGGCATACCATCTTCAGTGACGCTAGTAATAATTAAGGACTTGTTATTTACATACTTGTTGCCATTTAGAATTAGCCATTTCACAGACACTGCATGCTCTATTTCTTCCAGACCAATAAAGGATTTACATTTTTCTTGCAGATAAGTCATATTCTTCACCTCAGATGCTGGTCCTAACTCCTGCTCGTTGTTAAAAATAGGGTGGTGTGACGTGTTCTGGCAACACTCCTCTATTTGACTGTGGTTTACCAAAGACTTACAGATGTTTTTAAAGTTCAATTTTGATGCCCATTTTTTGAAAAAACAATGTTTGGACTCGAACCGCATACACATGTGTCTGACCATTGGACCTAACATTTTAATCTGGGATGGGATATGAATCAAGTAATGATGCTTCGGAGTGATATTGATCTCAGGAAAAAGTTCTTTCATATGCTTTAAATGCTGCTCAATAAGTACTTTCAGATTTGATACAGCATAAAAAGAGATAACAGGTGCAAAGATAATTTGAACAATTTTTATCAGTTCAAAAAGAAATTTAACAAACTGATTCCTTTGAACAGCACCAAACAAAAATGGCAAGATTCTAAGTAAAACAAGCATCTGTCCTGAGGATTGCTTGATTTTGTTATCATTTGATGCCAGTGTTGTATATGTGATAGGGCATGGTTTGTCTCTGACATCTGTTGGTGCATAAGGAAAACCTAGAATTGCTGAATTAAAGGTATCCAGATCAATTTGCCCTGAAAGAACAAGATGTTTCAGTACACATTTTACTTCTAACTGTGCAATGCCCTCTAGAATTACGTGCATTACATCCTGTGGAGTTTGCTGTATAAGATCAAAACCTGGAAAATTAACCAGAGTGCTCTTTCTGTTTATTCCATATGTTGTTTTCAGATTCTTTCTTAAAAAGTCTGTGCTGGCCTTTTCAATTTCATTGCATTGTTTAATATGTTTATCCAGAGTTCTTTTCACAAAGGCATCCTCATTAAAGTAGTTCTGCATATCCTCAAAAGTACACTCACAATGTCGGCACTTGCTATATGCAAATCCTACACCTTCTTTGAATCCACACAGTTCATGCTGAGCTAAAGTATCGCCACAGACAGAAACCACCGCACCAAAAATTTCCCTTTCTCTATTAACTGTCTGAATTTGTACACCATTGTACAACTGTACCAAGTCTTCTTGAATTCTTTGTAACACTGCATCCAGCTCACACTCAGAGAGATCTTTTGACTTTGCAATGGCTAGAAGGCGAATGGCAGACAGCTTAGATCTATATTTAGGGTTGATATTTCCAAGTGTGTAATAAACCATTAGCAACTTGTTCTTGGTAGCACAAGAACCTAGAGGATTACACATCTCAATTTCATCAGTATATAAAATAATCTGTAATGCATGTGGTTTCAGTGAAAACAGTGGATGAAATTTCAGCATGTCCCCATCTACAATGTCATACAAGAATCCATCTCTACAATTTTGTGGTCCATCATCAATCATTGCTAATATTTTTGGGTGAGATAAGAACTGTTCCAAACTTTTCACTAAAGGGATGTAATGAAATGATATGTCATTGATAGCAAGGGCACTAGACCCTTTTCTTTTTATCCTGCAAGCCTTTTGCCCAATCCTAACTTCTTCTGGTTTAACAACAAGAAAATGTTCATTTAGTGCACTCTTCCGCATGTGTGTTGTTGAAAGTGAGTCAAATGGGTCCTCTAACGTGTCTAAAATCGCCATTGTTTCTTTTTCCAGCTGACTCCCAGAATTCCTCTGAAATACTGTACTGAGACGTTCCTTCAAGGTGCTGATCAGCAATGTTTGGCATTGTTGCACTCCTGCTACAATTGTATTCAAACTGCTCTGAAAGAATTAGAACAAAATACAGATTATCACCATTAACTCAAAAATTTCCCAGCAATGAATTACAAGGGTTTTTAGTAGGTGTTTTTTAAGCAGGTGTCAGCAATAAAACTACTGTCATTTTTCGAAAATCTTCAGTGAGCATGAAACACACCTCTGACAGATAATGCTTTTCTTTTGCCGACAGCAGGAAAGCAGTTGCATGTCGGGCCACATTTTCATCCTCCGTGTACTGTCTTGCAGTAATGTCCTGTAAAAAAAATAAAAAATGTTCTCATTAAAGTAGAAATGTACAGTGGACAAAGATCTATTTAAACAGTCTTATAACACAGGAACTCCCTCTCAGGAACTGCTCAATACATATAACATTAAGACACAATGAGCACTGTTACTTATGGTTTTTAATAATATTTATGTTCAAATTTGATCATTTTACGGGATGGGTGAACTCTTAATTATGCATCTACCAGATAACGTGGCTGGTGGCCTAAAAAAACTTTCTTTTTTTTTTCATCCTGCTCTATCCATATGCAATGGCAAAAAAATTATTTTATTTGTATAATCCATCCATCCATTACCTTCCCCTTCTTCCTGAATAGGGTCAGGGTCGGTCCGGAGCCCACCCGGCATCTTTGGGCACTGGGCAGGAATACCCCCTGGACAGGGCGCCAATACATAGCAGGGTACCAACTCACACATTCACGCGCACACTCACACCTATGGTCACTTTAGTATATCCAATTCACCTGTGTGTGTTTTTGGGCGGTGGGAGGAAACCGGAGTACCCGGAGGAAACCCACACAGACATGGGGAGAACACACAAACTCCTCACAGACAGAAACCTGAGGCGGGAATCGAACCCGCGAACCCGCCTCAGGTCTCTGTCTGTGAGGAGTTTGTGTGTTCTCCCCGTGTTCGCGTGGGTTTCCTCCGGGTACTCCGGTTTCCTCCCACCGCCCAAAAAACACACACACATAGGTGAATTGGATATACTAATAGGTGTGAGTGTGTGCGTGAATGTGTGTGAGTTGGTACCCTGCGATGTATTGGCACCCTGTCCAGGGGGTATTCCTTCCCAGCCCCCGAAGATGCCGGGTGGGCTCCGGACCGACCCTGACCCTATTCAGGAAGAAGGGGAACATAATGGATGGATGGATCTCTGGCGCTGTGTAACACACGCACTACCTGCGGTGCCACCGTGCCGCCCTATTTGTATAATATTTGTAATAATTTATAACATTTTAATAGTTAGCACTTTAAGCAAGCTGATACTTACCTTTGTAGTTTCAGGTCTGTTTTCACTCTGTAAAATAGAGGGCGCAGAAGTGTGTCCAGGAATAACCAATGGCGATTGTGTGGGTATTTCAGCTTCAAGTGGTGCTTGGCCTGATGCTGCATTGGTGCCCTCACTGAATCCTGAGTACACCGATAATTCAGTGTCAAAGTTCCCAAAATGTTCAAATCTTCTTGTTCGTGGCATCCTGTAGCCTTCAACCGATTTTAATCGACTATTGTGCCCCCCTTGTGTATGTCTGTCCATCACTCTGCTTCGAGTAGTCGCCAAGTGCTCTGCATGGGTCCGTCTGATGTGATACCAGAATGAATTATAGACTCGATACTCTTTTGTACAGCCATCAATGCCGCAAATAACACGAAAATCTGGGCTGTGACTATGTGCTAAATGTATGTGGCTAAGTAGGGACTTAAGTGTCAACGCCACAAACACGTAGCAAATTACACAATGCCAAGTCATTGTGACTGACTAAAAATATAACTAATCCACAGACAACAAACCAAAATAACCCTAAAAGACCGCCAAGTGTGCCTCAGATGCTCTATATATGGATCCCACACTTGTTCAAAACAGAGGGGTGGTTAATCACTGTAATGCTGAACTATTTACATTAAAATATAATTTTGTTTTAGAATTGTAATAAATTTCACAATTTTTGTATATCTAAAGGGTTAACAAAAGGGTGCTGCGTAATCAAATTATTATTTTAAATTATTATTCTTTATTATTATTATTTTCAAAAAAATTCGAACCCCTTTTACAACGAAAAATGGTACATCCCACTATCTCCCGCCAGGAGGCTGTTCCACAGGACGTTAGAATTGGTTTTGCACTTCAACACTGTAGATGGATACGTTGGACGATATTTCCAAAGCAGCACTTAAAGGTAATACTTTATAAATAATAATTTAAATAAATAAATTATATTTTAAGTTGCAATGTTGACTGAACCTGAACGTTAACTAAATAGAAAACTAGCAAGCTTGTTAGAGTTGTATAGTTAGCTAGCAGTTATCAAGCTAACTAACGGTTTTCCTGGGTATCTTATTTCAAAGTGAGATATTTTTATTAGGTGTTTCCAAATTTGATAAACACACATAACCGAATGTGTAATTCTTATTTAAAACTGGATTCTTTGATAATGTGTATTATTAGCCAGCACATGTTCCTGCTCCCTAACCTTAGGGCTGAAACATCAGCTCTTGAATTTAGTATTAATTAATTACAAGAGAATTGCAATTTTTGTTATTTAGGTAACGTTAATAATACATGAAAGGGAGAGATATTGCATAAGATGTTGGCGCTGCGGCCTTGTGCAGAAAATAAGGAGCATACACCAGTGCCAGTATCTCATGTTATATCGTGAACCTCCAGTGTATTACTATGATTATACCAATTCAGACCTTCAGACATTTGAATGTTTTGGCTAATTGTATCATTTGTTAGATACCTTTTGGACGTGTATCTTCATAGTATATCTTAAAAATATCTTCATAGTATATCTTAAAAATATCTTCATGTATCTTAACACTAGAAAAGCCGAGTGCCGGTCATTTAACCACAACGACCAGGAAAAAAATTATCAAATTCCTGCACCATCCTTTAATGACTTTTCCTAAATGTGTGCTTTTTATTACCCAGCATTTTTTACTTATTTTTTATCGTACTGATAAAAGCTTGTTTGCTCCTATTTGTGTGAAATTTGCATTCGGCCTGCGATTGCCTTTTCAGTCCACAGATGGCGCAAGATTTCGTTTTGGATTTATATGAATAATTATATTTGTGATTTCTATATTTCTGAAATTATAATGTATAACATTAAATGAAAGCTCAATTCTTATGTCATAGCTGATCGTTACTTTTTTATATTCTCCAATAATCTTCTTAACTTCATTATATACTTCTAAAATATTTTATGTAAAAAAAATCACTCCTTTATTATTAAAATATTTTGACTATTTTTGTTAATATTGTGACCTTATTCTTAACATATGACTTTATTCTCCAAATATTACTTATTACTTCTTAATTAATTTTCTTATTAATTCTAACAGTGCCCCAGTCTAAAGTACTAGCAGTCTTTTGACTAGCCAGCCACGCTATAAGTAGGTCACATCCACTTGGTGCTTCTAGTAAGATGCCTCAGTGGTCAAATGACCAGTGCTTGCTGCTTCTAGGTATATCAAGGTGTTGCTGGCTCGGCACTTCTAGTGTTAAAAGTATATCTAGCTAGTTATTGTGTAGTGCAGTTAACATTGTGTAGTAGTAGTTTACATTATGTAAATAGCTAATTACATTAAATACATTTTCTGTCATATAATGATGCTTGCATAGACAGGTCAGAAATGCTACAGGATAGCAAACAGAATCAAATTACCACATATTTAATGGAACAATTTTGTGTACAGCTGCCAACATCACTGAAGATCAGCTAGCAGAACTCTCTCGTGATGACCTCAGAGATCTGTTACCAGGTCCTGAAAACTTTTTCAGAAGGAAAGCCTTATGGCGTGTGACTCATCAAGAGGAGGAGGTACTTGAGTCAGTTATGGGCTTTTGCTAATAACACATCATGTGGTCCTCTTTGTATGAATTAAAAAAAAAAGAAAATAATTGTACCAATGGTTATGAAAATTTGTACTATGCACCAAAGTGGCTTAGGAAAGAATATATAAATAAAATTGTTTTTGCTTCTTGTTTTACAGGGACAGCAGAGGTTCAGTCCTGGCACTTTAGAGTCCACAGTTACAGAGCCCAGTACTTTGTGTTCCAGTAGCCCCAGTCCTTCCATCACTCCTAAACGAAGTCCCTCCAAAGTCATGAAGATGCCTGGCCTTGAGTATGTGCTCTATACTGACTCCGAGTTGGAGCAAGCAAGAAAGCATTACTTTGAAAAGCAACTAACTGGAAAAGAACAAGAATGGTTCCTCTCTAAAGAACTCCGCTGTCGACTCATTCGGAATACAGTGACCAGCATGATCTCTGTTCTGCGAGCTACATCCAAAGACTTTGCTTACCCATCAAAACATGACGTAATTGCCATGGCCAAACGTTTGGTGGAGTATTATCCAATGTTGCGTGACCAATCTATCTTGTGTAAATATGAATGGGTGAGTAGTGCTATGTTTTACACAGTAATGCATCAATAAATGTTTTTAAAAGACATAGTATTAGTACATGCTTTGAAGAAATTACAGATACCAAAATTTAATGTGTTTGCATGTGTGCCTGGAGGTACTATAGTTCAAGTTTATTTGTCACATGTTCATTGTCAGACAATGGCAGTGAAATGTTTCCCTGCTGTGTACCAAGGTAGAACGTTAAATGTGACTATTGATGTTTAGCATTGTAAATCAGGTGTTAGCTGGTATTGGATGCTAGTATCGGTGCATTTATATGAGACTTAAATTGGGAAATGTAAAATATGTTTTGGCAGGAAACAGTTACTAGACTGCTGATGAAAAGACTGCAGAATGTGAGAACCCCTCGGAAGTCCCGTTTATCTGAAAATGCTTCGCCTAGTTCTGGATTGAGGTCTAAAGATCCAATAAAGGTTCGACAACTAGAATTTGGGTCTGGATCAAGGGACAGTCCATGCAGTATGTCAAATAAAGACTACGATGAAGATTCCAGTGGCTCCACTGTGCTCCTTGACAAGTCTTCATTCAGATCCAGCACCTCAGAAAGCAGTGAGCAGGATGAAATATGCAAGTACCTTGTTCTTGTTTCTTTAATAATGGAAATGTTTATCATATAATTTAATTTACATTTAATTCGTTTTTGCTATTTGGGACAGGAAATTAATTTTAGGGCTCTTCAGTACTTGACTCTATGGGTTAATTTTGCTATGAGGAGTATTTATATATTTGACATGTCATTTAGCTTTGGCTGATCTTTAAGCAATATAATTTTTACTCAGAGTAACTAGTGCTAATTTGCATACAATTTCTTACAAATAAAACAATCACATTTGTCTTTCAGTGGGAGAAAATAGTCAACTGGACAGTCAGAAAACCCAGGCTCGACACTACAGGACACTCCAGGAAATGTACAAGACCAAAAAAACAAATAAGAGTGCTGTGGTTCAGCTACTTGACTTGGAGTTTCAGTCTCGAAGGGCATTTATTAATTCGGATGTCATGAAGGAACCAGACAAAGCCACCAAAATCTTTGCAGCATACCCATGTTTCAAGGAGATTGATCATGTAAGTTGTTCACATTTACTAATAGGTGAAGGCTTCTAATCCATTTCTGTGGTCATGGAATTTGTGTTTGTTTACAGGTCATGGATGAGTTGCGGAGGATTCTGCAACCTGGCAATCACAACTACATAACAGAACTGAAGGAAAGATGGAAAGCGTTCTGTTCAAAAGTGCAGTTCTATGGAGTCATGAAAAAGGTCATGAGGCCACCAATGACTTTGGGTGAAGGTAAGTTCAATTTAACTAATTTCTCAAAGTTAATTTAGCAATCAGGTTTGGTGGCGCATAAAAGAGTAGAAATTGGGCACAGTGTCTTTTAAAGATGGGTTCCCCTGTTAACCTGTTGTGTTGGGAGTTAAAAAAAGGCTTACTCCCAGTTCTGTTAAGTTTCAATCAATAAAGATATTCATTGTTCAGTATACAATTTAATATCCTCTAGTGTGGGAAGAACATCAACTTTTTCAAATGAAATTCTGTTAATGCCATGTGAATCGTCATTAAATCATTGGGGCCAAGAGAATCACAATCTAAAAAGACAATGAGAATAAGAAAGTCTATTATAAATTCTAACTAGGTATGTAATGTTTTAAAGAATCACTTTTTTGCTTATAGTTAACTGAATTGTTTAGAACACATCTCTGTAAAATCACACTGTGCTTAGATTTTCTTGTAATACATTTTTTATTATGGAATATTTCTGGTCTTCTGAATCAGCATGCATGGTGTGATTTATTTTTTTCCAACAGTGCAACAATCCACTGAGATTTTGAAAGGCCTTCCAGCACTCTTCCCATCAGGGGTTGCACCACCTAAGAAACTGGGGCAGCCAAGTGAGGCTCTGTTCCATGCTCTTATGGTAAGCATTGTTAACTGTTGTTGTTATTTATTGTTTGGATAGCTCACTATCTTATTTAATTTAAGTAATGAGTATAGTTTGTTCTGTCCATGTCTCTGACTTAGTGTCTTTGGTTGGTTGTTTCTGCAGCCCACAGAAAATGCTGCTGCCTTTCTCAGCAGATACCCTCTATCAAGTCCCTTGATTCTCATTGACCAGGAGAACTGCCTGATAAGTGTTGGGAAAACCCCAGTGACAACATTTCCAAAAGACTTGCTGCACGAAGGTGTTCTCTATGTCATGGCATACTATTACACACTACATTTAACATATCCCAAATGCATTGCCACACTGTTGTCTGTGTTACAGACAGAAGTGTTAGGTGACATGCTGCATGAACAGGATGCTACTGTTTCTTATAAGAGAGCATTGTCAGAATGGAAAAAGTTTGCAAATTAATATGCACCTGAATAGTAAGTGCTATATTATGTGGACTGCTTACATTGCAAACTTTTTCCATTCTGACAATGCTCAATGTTTTGCATCAGTTTTCAGCTAAGAGAACTGTTTAATTCAATATGCAATCAGACAAAAAAAATGTCCTGGCCTTTATTTTTTGGTTTGTTTTAAGGCAGGCAAGGATTTTTTTGTTTATATTTCAACTGTTATATTTCAGATGTTGTAGTGGCATTGTTTTTGGAAAATTTTGAAAACTAGGCATGTGTTTTTATTGCCTAAACATATTTGTTGTGTATTTGGATGAAGCTGTTTTGTTAGCGCACTTGTTAATAAAAACAAATGAAGGCAAAATTCTATCTTCTGTTGCTTGTTTTTATAAGCAGATTTGGCTTATGATGGCTTAATTGTAGTATGAAGTGCATTCTTTTGAGTCTATGATTACTAGCAATATATTCTTACCTAGGCATATAGATGAGAGTAATAGACTTATATTAAGTATTTATATCTTATTGTTGTGCAAGGAAACTTAAATTTTTAAACTTAAATCATGTTTAAAATGCTTACTTTGCACATATTCTTACTAGTTTTAAGACATTTAAGTGTAAAGTAAAGGCATACATATTAATGCTTATTTTAAGAAATCTTACCAAGAAAAATTTGCTTACCCCATTGGCAGATTTTTTTGCTTAATATAAGCATTTACATCTAATTTTTGATATATTTCTTCTAATTTTTTTACATGGATTTTTTGCAGTGTAGTGTAATATGCCACAGCCCGAGTGTAATATGCCACAGCCCGAGTGTAATATGCCACTGCTTAGTCTAATATGCCACTACCCGAGTGTAATATGCCACTGCCCGAGTGTAATATGCCACTGCCCGAGTGTAATATGCCACTGCCCGAGTGTAATATGCCACTGCTTAGTGTAATATGCCACACTTAGTGTAATATGCCACTGCTGGTTAATATGCCACTGTTTAGTGTAATATG
>JAUZSU010020814.1:0-10761 GCA_034780255.1 Parotocinclus maculicauda
CAATTTGGAATAAGGCTGTAATGTAACAAAATGTGGAAAAAGTGAAGCGCTGTGAATACTTTCCGGATGCACTGTAAGTATGTAGACATTGTCAAGGCCTGATGAAGTTTAAACTGAGCTTTAAAATGAAGAAGAAAGAAACAAGGATTTATATGACTTTGACCCTTGTATGGTTGTTATTGCTAGACATTCAGGTTTAATTATTCCAGAAACCGCTTATTTAGTGGGATTTTCATGCACAGTCACCGCTCCACCTGAGATTAAGCCCAAGACCATGTCACTGTGAGATGACAGTGCTACCAACTGAGCCACCCGAATTTGTAAAATGTGCCAAATGTTCTTAATTCTAAAAGAATAAGGCATGTCATCAGCAGAAACATCGCTTGGCTTCCACTCCATTCTGTCCATACTGACCTGCAAATGACCTCCCCAGTCAAAAAAATCCACTAGCTTAATGAAAACACTAAACTTCAGAGATACCCAAGTTATATGCTACAGATTGCCATGGCAATATAAAGATCAGAGACCACACCTCACAGCTGTGTGTTTTCATTTCGAAAATGTCAAAAACAATTTAACATCATAATAAATGTCATGAGTGTCATAGCTAACTGCTTTATTAAGATGTTTGATTGTTGTTGATAGACCTTGATATATGATAGACCTTGTAGTAAAGAATCATTGTTAAGCTGATTGTACAGCTCAGTCACTGCATTAATTGGAATGACTTTGTATATGAACATATATTTATATACACAAAGAAAAACAAATTCAGACTACAGATCCGATGTTAGTATTATGGGATGGGTTAAAAAAAGTAATCTTGGGTTAAAAAAACAGCACTTGCAGCACTGACTGGCAGCACACACACGTTAACGGATACACAACACATGCAGGAAGTAGAGACAAAGGAACCTTAGTGTGCATTAAAGTACATATTATTAAATGAAACTTATGGAAAAAAAGATTTTTTAAAACTCTCTCGCATATCATTTTAAGGCTCAAAGAGATTTATGGATGCACAACAAAGGCAAACAAAATAAAGTAAAATAAAATAAAAATCCAGCCAAATAATGAATGGCGTTTATTTCACATTTCCTGTTGTTGTTTATGCTTTCTTGAGAAGCAGAAAGAGTGTCTAACTAGTTAGTTCCTAGGGGACAAGAGCTGGTAAAAGGCTGATAAAAATGTTTATCTGACTATATAAACAGTTATAAAAATGATTTGTGTAACCCATAAGAACTGTAAGTCCACATGGTTTTAATCAATTGTCTGCGTTTTTCTAAATTTTCAAAAGCATTAAAGGAGAATGTATTATCTTATGAGTAGTTACCTAACAAAATCATCTGTTTATTCCTTTTCTTGTGCCCTGTACACAATTTTTATGTGTTCCTTGAGATTTCACTCTGTTGGTTACTGGGTAAAAATGTAGTATTGTGGAAAATACAGAGAATAAAAATAAGGTCTGATCATTTCAAACAATTTTCGAACTATTTACTTAAAGATTGGATACAGGTACCTTTATGTTGTTTGAAGAAAGAGCTATATTTATTAATTGGCTACTTCCCAATTAATAAATCTCATTACATTAAAGGTATTAGTAATAGTTTATTATTATAGTAGTAGTAGTAGTAACAAAAGAAGTTTAAAGAAATGCACTATACAATGCAAAGGGTGTAGAGACCCTTCTAATCTGTATACATTTAGAAACACCCACTGCTAAAAGGTTCAAAACAGGAAGCTACAGGCATGAAATCCCCATAAAATTACAGTGGCAGAAGAATGGGTTGTAATGAACACCTCAGCGACTCTCAGTATGACAATCTCATAGATTTCCACCTCCAGCATGTCAGTTCATCAGCCTCCATACTGCCTTTTGATGAACTCGCCTAAATTTCAATCAGAGACTCAGTCAGTCATTAATTTTGATAATTTGGGATGTACACTGAGAGCCAGGGATTATTGTCCTGGTTAACATTCATGTTAAAAAAAATAGAGGAAGCCCCTCTCAGAAGAGTGAAGGGTGCTGCAGCAGCAAAGGAGGAACAAACTCCATGTGGCAATGTAGTGTACAACTAATAAGTTCACCAAAAGTGGGGAGCAGGTGTGTTAAATTGTTAGTTGTTATCGCTCTTACACACCCTCATACTGGTCACTGGAAGTTCAACATAGCACCTCAAACAAATCTCTGAGGATCTGAAATAAAGAATTGTTGCTCTACATAAAGATGACCTAGGCTAATAGTAGATTAACAGCACCCTGAAAGTGAGTTGCAGCACGGTGGCCAATACCATACAGCGGTTTAACAGGACAGGTTCCACTCAGAACAGGCCTCACCATGGTCAACCAAAGAAGCTGAGTGCACGTGCTCAGCATCATATCCAAAAGCTGGCTTAGAGGAAAATAGACATAGGGGTGCTGCCAGCATTGCTGAAGAGGTTAAAGGGTGGGGGGTCAGCCTGTCAGTGCTCAGACCATAAGCCACACACTGTAACAAATTGGTCTGCATGGCTGTCGTCCCAGAAGGAAGATTCTTCTATAGATGATGCACAAGAAAGCCCACAATCAGCTGAATACTAGAAGACTAAGGACATGGATTACTGGAATGGATTACTGATGAGATCAAGATAAACATCTGGTTCAGATGGTGTGTGGCAGCAACCAGGTGAGGAGTACAAGACAAGTATGTCTTGCCTACAGTCTAGCATGGTGGTGGGAATGTCATGGTTTGGGGCTGCATGAGTGCTGCCGGCTGTGGGGAGCTACAGTTCATTGAGGAAACGATGAATGCCAACATGCACTGTGACATACTGAAGCAGAGGATGATCCCCTCCTTTCAGAAACTGGGCCACAGGACGGTGATAACATGATAGCGACCCCAAATACAACTAACGGACATCCACGGCCTTGCTAAAAAGACTGAGGGTAAAGGTCAAGCATGTCTCTATACTTAAACTCTATTGAGCTTCTGTTGGGCAATCTCAAACAGAATTTGGACGCACACAAGGTCCCTACCATCCACCAACTCTGTGATGTCATCATGGAGGAGTGGGAGAGGATTCCAGTGGTAACCACTGAAGCTCTACAAAATTCCATGTCAAAGAGAGTTAAGGCAGTGCTGGTAAATAAAGGTGGCCATTTTTAGTGAGGGGTGTACATTTGTTGCCAGCGGTTTTTACATTAATGGGTTTCAAGCTAGTTTAAGGGTTGTTATACCAGCTGTCGACTGACTTCTTTATATTGTTTCAAAATGTTTTGATAGTGTTTTGAAATCTAAAGTGTTGTCCCATGAAAAGATACTGTACATACTTGTGAACCTCTTCAGAATCAGAATCAGAAATATTTTATTAATCCCAGAGGGAAATTTCACTTGTTACAGTTGCACCCCTTTATACAAAGAATAAACACTTTAATGATTTAAAATAAGATGCATTTAGATCAAAGAAAAAAAAAATACAGCAATAAAAGCAGTGGCTATGATGATCATGTGGAATAAATATGGAATATTGAATAAGCAGTTCAACATTATTATTGTACTATGAGTTATTGCACTCTTGGTAAACACTCTTGCTTAGCAAAAAATTTTTCAAAGGTCATTTTTATTCCCTTTGTAAATCTTCGATATTGGGATGGCTGTGATAATGTGACCTACACCATATATCACATAAATATTTTCCTCTATTTAGATTGCTTAAATACATAGTACTGTGCAAAAGTCTTAGCCAAGAAACCCCTTTTTTGGAAGAGTAACACGTTTAAAAGAAGCATAAGCACTTAATCACTTAAGCACTAAAGCTCACAAAGACTGCAATGAATATCAGCAGAAAAAAATATTTTGTCGTGACAAATCCAAGTCTAAAATGTTTGCATATAGTCATCAGCAATATGTTGATGTGGTCAATATACTATTGCTAAAACAATAAATCTAATGGTGGCTTAAAACATTTACACAGTACTTTTTATGTACATAAATTATGAAATTGTATACTACAGGCTTGTGCCTTTATTGTTTAACCTAGTCTGGTTCATCATAAGGTCTGACCTGCATATTGTGTAATTACATCCTTCTGCTATTTAGGCTGCTGAAACAAAATCCTACATAAATTACATAATGGCTTAACTTCAGCAGTCTATTTTGCCCTTATTATTATCCTTACATACTCAGTGCTATCATGACTTTCTTTGTCCTGAATTTCTGGCCAGAAACAATTGACTGACCGTGCTGAGTGTTTTTTTTTTTCTCACTCTGACAATGGAGACATGGTCAAACAATATCCAGTGGATTTTTTTAGACTAGACCCAGAGATTTAGTGCATTGCCTTGTTGTATATTCCAATGGCTTGTTATTGTGGGTTTTATAATTACACTAAGAGCATGAGCAGTTTTGATATGTTGATAGTGGAATAACAAGATTTGCTCTAGCATTATACTCTATACTGTACATCCGCCATCACTGGCCTGCTTAAAGATCCACTGATGACCCAGTTTTTGTTTGCAGAGGCAGAAAGATTTTCATTTAAATTATGTCAAGTACCTCAATGATTTTCCAGGGCCTTTAAAAGAAACACCACTACATACTCTCCACCATTCTTAACAGTGGACATCAGTCTTGCCATAGAACACAGTTTCTGTTTAAGTTCATATTGTGATTAGCTAGCCCCATGGGGTTACATTTGTGATTAGATGACAGGAAAGCTTTGGATAGCATTGCAAATATTCATTTAGCATGAAGGTACTTGATGGTAGCTTTGGAAACTTGTTGACCCCAATATTTGTCTGTAATTTTTAAAGCACTGATACTTGGGGACTTTTTTGCTTCTGTTCTCTTACTGCGTCTGTGGGTAAGTTTGTCTCTGTTTTAGCTGGTTATAACTTTTTGCCCTAGTTGTAGATATGGACATTATCAAGTGAGTTTCATAGCCATTCCCTGATACCTTGATGAAAGTCAATGCACAGATGTCATATTTGAAATCTGTGTTCTTTTCCCAAGCTGAAGAATGACTAAGGTAATTTGACCTCTGTGTCACCTGACAGTAAAACAGGAAGTCATGGATCGCTTTTTGTATTTTACACTAGACACTAGTATATATGTTCCTTATATATATATATATATATACCGGTATAAGGAAAAAATGCTTCAGTTAAATTTAGTTTCCTAGAATATCTAGATGTGCCAACAATTCTGACGTGGTTTTATTCAAAATAATTATTTCTTAATATGGGTTGTTTTTTTTCTCAGAGTAACTGCTACAGTATGAGCATCAGACTAAGAAGACAACTTAGCTAAAAACTTTCATTAATTAATATGGGTAACAAAGCTCACAGTACAAAGCCTTTTCATTTTCTTATCCCATTAATCCTGGAAAAGGTCAAACATCCTTATACAGGACACAAATTTATTGTAGGGAACATGCAAACACATTAGGACCATGTGTGGATTTTAGGAAAAAACCTAAATCATGTTTTTGGACTGTGGGAGGATACCAGAACACACAGTGTAAAACCACACAGATATGGGGAGGACATGCAGGCTTCACACAGAAAGGATCTAGGCTGCTGAACCTGGCATCTGACCCAGGAACTGTATGCTCCGAGGTGACAGTGCTACCCACTGAGCAACCCCAGTACAGGGATATATATAATAATACTATAATCAAATCAATAAAAACACAGTACCGTTTAAACCCAGCATGTACAGGATTTTACAGTGAAACCAGAACAAGAGTATTAGCTACATTAAGAACACTTAAAAAGTATTTTAGTGTTTTAAAGCGCTGATGATGTGAAGAGAAAGTGAAAACGTGACTTAGGATATTTAAGTTACATTGATGGCATTTAGCAGGTTCCCTCATCCAGAGCGACTTACAACTCATTCAGTATTACAACTCAAGCAATAATGGGTAAGGAACTAACTGTGGCAGCTTGGCAGAGGTGGGATTTGAACCCAGGTCCATTAGGTCCAGAGTCTAGTATCGTAACCACTACGCTATCGCAACCACATCTGGTGATGTCACATGCAAGTCTCAGACCATGTACCCCACTGCCTTTAGACTTACATTAAAAATCAGTGTAAAGGTTTTTGGGCATGTACAGTAAGTATTCCAAGGTGTACATTCAATACATAGCCAAAAGTATGAAGACACACCTACTAATTTGGAATCTGTGGTAATTCAGCCACAATTCTATCATAAATGTATGAAGATGAATTGCCTTGAAATTGCCTTGAACGTATAGTTGAGATTAATAGGAGAGCCAACACTGAGCTTGTCAGTGCCTGACCTCACATTTGTGTTCCTGTGTCTAGTAGAAAGCTTTCTCCAAAAACTGAAGGCTGCCTTAGCAACGAAGGAGGAAATACCTCCATACTAATTGCCATGTTTTTGGGTATGTATTTACGTATCCAAAAACTTGTCGCTATATAGGACATGCGCATTTTGCCCTTATTTGCAATTTCTTTTTTCTGCTCATTTCTTTTTTACTGTGCTTTGTTGAATAAACCTTGTCAGTCTGTTCCCAATTATAAAGTTATGTGTACTAAATCCTTTGGAAAAACCCCAATTAAGTTAGGATCCTCAATCTTGAATTGCCCTCATTATAAATGAGTTATTCTACCTTGGGGCCTTATATGAGGTGAACTGTTTAAATGAGATTTGATCTTCCCAGTATTAAAATAAATGTTTCATTCATTTCCAGAGATAAATTCCAGAGAAAAAAGGTTGCTTTAGCTGTGCTATGCTGCTTTAGAGTGGGAGTGCTTTGTTGTTTGCACATGAGGTGATGCATTCTCTTCATGCTGGGTGAGTTTACAAGCACAACTGGTATCAATTAAGATACCATTTCACTAGAACACATTTATTCTACTTTTAAGGCCAGCAGTCAAGACAAGCAGACGATAGTGGAGCTGTTCTTGAGCTTTGGTGTTTATACAGTTGGTTTATTTGAACACAGTACTGAACTTTAGCTGTCATTCCATGTAGGAGGTTGGTGGGATTTACAGTCTTAAGAATTAATGACTTACAGCCAGCTAAGTAATACAATAACATACAAATTTAATTTGTATTGCTGTGCATTTCTCTTGTCTGCTTATAGTATATGGGAATTGAATCAAGTAAACCAATATATTAACAGTCCAAAACAACTTAACTATTGCAAAATGGCATTTGCTGAACAAACTATCAATAGGTCTCTAAGTTTTCCAACGAAAACATTTCCCACAACCCAAGAACACTGTAATAGAGTTTCTCAGGGTCTCTGAACTTAAGGCTGCTGCATACAGTCCCTCTGGGCCTTTGCTTTCTAGATGATGCAAAATGAGAGTAACAGGGACCAAACTGCTCACAAAAATTAGGGGATATTTCAAAATAAATACAAAGAGAATTACTACAAGAACTGCTATACAATCTGATCCTGTCCATGCTCCATCACTGTCAGTGAGTTTTGGCAGTTTGGGTGATCATCACACCCTACTGAACAGTCAATATGTGACACTCTTGACCAGTTTACCCTCATAAATATGTCACTTGCTACAGCCGTGGAGTTTCTAAGGGTCTATCACCTACAATAATAGAGTCAGAGACTAAGTACTAGGGAGAAATGAACAATTACTCTTATCTACTCTTTTCACTAAAACTTCTTGGGAGACTATTATGTTTGGTTGTTTACTGTTATCTTATATATTCTACATTCGTTGTTTAACCCTTCTTTATTCTTATAAAGTCCTTTAACCTGTTATTATAACTATCACTCTATTCAGATTATTATTATTTACTGTTACTATTGTATTTTATTGTCTTCTTTTTGTTTTATTGTTTATTATTTTATGTATTTTATTATACTTAATTGTTATATTTAATTTTTATATTACACTATTGTGTATCTTTTTTGTTTTCCGCCAAATTTCCAAACTTTATTTTAATTTTAAACACCTTAACTAAGTCTATTAAACAGATTAAAACAGATTTTACTTTTCAACTTTTTTCACTCAACAGAACTTATTTTATCACTTTTTAAATCTTTTTAGCCTAAAGCTATTTTACAAGCTATTGTTTCCCTAAGTTTATTCTTTTTCTCCTACAAACTCATTTGTTTGATCACTCCGACACGATTTCCAACACCACACTGCAAAGGTACACAATAAAGACAGTATTTTCACACCATCAATGTACTAAGCATTTATAAGATTAAACCCCACAAAAATGTATCCCATCTATATTTCCATCACTTTTACTATATCCCTTTCCTACCATCCCATTTCATAAACTAATCAGATGAGACTACTTGGCCCTAAACTAACACAATGAAGTCTTTAATAATAACAACTAATTAAAGTCCAAAACCACATTCAATTAACAAAGTTAGACCAGAGCACAGAAATGAGGAAGCTTCAGTCGGTTTACCTGGGTGGCCATGCATACTTTACTTTTTGACACCTTCTTGGCTGTTTCCGAACTTTCCAAAGTCAAAAAACAGTACACCATATCTCAGGTCATCCTGAAATGACTTGTGTTCCAGTTTATTCTGGATAACATCCACAGCTGGTGGGTGATAAGTGTCTCCCAGCTCTGCTTTGCTCAACACAATTTAGTCTAACTGTAGTGAATAACATTGTCAGGTTTTGGTCCTACAAGGATTTGGCATCACACAAATTTGCTTATGTCTCGAAGAGTTCCCAGAAATTGGCAAATGACCTTCTCCTTGTCTTTTACTGAAATAATTAGTTAATATTCAGCACATAAGAACAAAATTATTGAATTTACATTTACATTATGTAGCAGACGTCCTTATCCAGAGCGACTTTCAAAAGGATAAATTTTCCTTTGAACAACTTTCTTTTACTTTTCATTTGCTTTTTTGATAATCTTGTTTAATTAAATTAAATAAAATGCTTCTTTTTAAATCTAATTATTCCCAATTTTTTGTGAGCAGTGTATTATGCTGTGTTCAAACCTAAAGACTTTACATACGCAATAAGTTCACTTCTAAACACTAATACGTCTAGTCATGAAACAGTGGCACTGTAACATATCTGAAACCTTTGTCACGCTGGCCTGGTTTGTGGTTGAGTCTAGTTCAGCCTTAGTGCACATGACAGGGAATCTGTTTCACATCTCTCATTGTGATAATCATACACTTCTCATCTCAGTTACAGTGAGGGGTGTGATAAGAAGCACAATATGGTGAAGCACCTGATATCCAAACATCATGTGCTGTTAGTGCTAACTCTAATGATGACTAATTTGATCTCATAACAAAAGAAAATATATTTAAGAATGTACAGTAGAGCTATATTTGATAACATGTTAATGGGATGCTTATGAAACTCCGATATCATCATAAAGAGGTTGGCATAATACAAAGCGGTTTCCAAAAAAGTTGGGACACAAATTGTGAATAAAAACTAAATGCAATGATGTGGGGATGGCAAATGTCAATATTTTATTCGTAATAGAACATAGATGACAGATCAAAAGTTTTATCTGAGTAAATGTAACATTTTAAAGGAAAAATATGTTGCTTCAAAATTTCACAGTGTCAACAAATCCCAAAAAAGTTGGGACAAGTAGCAATAAGTGACTGGAAAAAGGAAATTGAGCATATAACGAACAGCTGGAAGACCAATTTACACTAATTAGGTCAATTGACAACATGATTGGGTATAAAAAGAGCTTCTCAGAGTGTCAGTGTCCATCAGAAGCCAAGATGGTAAGAGGATCACCAATTCCACCATTGTTGCGCAGAAAGATACAGCAATACCAGAATGGTATTGAGAGAGAGAGAGAGATGTGTGTACAATTATTATATACAGTTATTATTTATTTCATTCTGTGCTCTCTCTAATTCTTTTTTTTTTTTTTTACATTTTATTATGATAATTTAGTTATTTAGGTAATTACATTTATTCCTTACATATATCGATATGACGATATATTGTTAGTGTATTATGCCTTGGATATAAATGGCTTAGAACATTATACAGTTGAAATACTTAGTGGTATTTTAAAAATATATTTAAGAAAATGATGGGATTATTGTTTAAACTAATTGAGTAGAACGATCCATATAATAAGTCTGATTTGTCAAAATGGGTTTGCTTTTCATTTTCCATACGCTGCTGTGACGTTACTTTATATTAGTCACTGTGTTATTATGTAATGTAATGTTATTACTTACATGATCTTATTACTATGTACAGTAACATTAATTTCTATGTCTATGCAGCTCGAAGTAAGAGGTGGCAGCTTGAAAAACGGCGGCAGCATGGGCACTGGGAGAGATGCAGCTCCCACTCCCAGCCTAGGTGTCTCCTCCATGAGCGGTGCCCCTCAGGGACCAATGATGCACTTTTTCACCAAGCTCCGCCGCCATGCCAGTCTAGAAGGAGCCAGTCCCTACCTAAAAATCAAAAGATGGAAGTTTGACAGCAACCAGAGAGCCTCCAGTTTGGACACCAGAGGTGAGATATCATGCAGTGTAGCATAAGCTTGTCTGGAATTTGTACTGTATTTAGAAAAACAATATGGTGTAAAGTAAGATTGTTATACAGGTATCAGCCTTAATTAAAGGGTGCATTACATTTTGTAAAACAGGTTGTTGATTGAAATGGTAATTCACCAGACATTACCATAGTCACATACGGGGTTGGACAATGAAACTGAAACACCTGTCATTTTAGTGTGGGTGGTTCCATGGCTAAATTGGACCAGCCTGGTGGCCAATCTTCATTAATTGCACATTGCACCAGTAAGAGCAGAGTGTGAAGGT
>JAUZSU010020825.1:0-10761 GCA_034780255.1 Parotocinclus maculicauda
TCATTGGCTTGTGTATGTAACTGGAAACAGCTGCACGCCGGTCCCAAGCCCGGATACATGGGGAGGGGGGAAGAAAGTAATGGCAAACTACTTCACTATCCTGCCGAAATACTTAATGGATCACATCGGACAGATGAAGGACAGAAATGTGTGGAGATCGATGATCCATTAAGTGACCGAGAGTCGGAGGCGACTGTACGGTTAATCCCATCCCATGAACTCAAAATATTTCATGTCTGGTCATTGTTGTCTGGTCAATTGAACTTCATTTATTAAACATCCATTTCTGCATTTCAGGGACACATTGGGATTTACCACTACCACTTCACTTCTCGCAACACATAAAAAACATTTTGGCACTAAAGATGCCAAGCAGTGAAGTGTTAGAGGTGTTATTTTGTCTTCTTTTTCCTACAAAAATATCTTAAGATGTGCAACAATACAGGGTCATTGTTGCATTTGTCATTTTAAAATTATCCACACATTCTCTACCGGGGCAGGTCAGGACTGCAGGACTTTCCATGCCTTTGTAATGTGTGCAGCATGTGGTTTTGCATTGTATTGTTGATAAATGCATGGACGTTCCTGGAAATGTTCTAAAATCATACTGCTCTAAAATCATACTGTACTTTTCTGCATTAGTGCTGCTCATGCCCCTTCTGAACATGGCTAACATTTAAAGTAAAGTTTTTAGTGGTATTTGTAGTGTTACATATTATAGTGTTTGTCAAAGGTTTGTCAATGTAATGCATATTGATGAATGACGGTTCTTGATGCACTGCCACCTTGCTCTTTATGCACTAAAATTCCTCCAGATTCCTTAAATCTTTAATGATATTATGAGGTTATGCACCAGAGGTAATGCAATATGCCTTTATTAAGTTACCTTGCTCTTTATGCACTAAAATTCCTCCAGATTCCTCAAATCTTTAATGATTTTATGCACTGTAAATTAAGAAATATGTAAATTCTCATACATTTGTTGACAAACTGGAGATCCTTTGTCCATCTTCACTTTTCAATGACTCAAATAACCTTTAGTGGATGTTGTTTTTTGTACTACCTGTTGGCATCACCTCCTTGAACCATCATGGCCGGTCATTCTAAAAACAAAAACGTCATAACTCCACTTCAAACAAACTACTCATAAAATATTAAACTAAATCAAACATAAATTAAGATGGTACTTTACCAGAGGTAATGCAATATGCCTTTATTAAGTTACCTTGTAATCACATAATTATTTAGTTTCATTGGTGTTTTGGAGGTCTGAAATGAAGGAATCTTTAATTATTATTTTTTTAATTGGCATTTTCCTCACTCACAACTTTTTCTAATTTGGGGTTTAACAATCTAATTGCAGGCAAAACAATCCTAGTTCATCATACAAAATGTTCAGTATACAGGCATTGTTGTCTAACCCTTTGCATTTTATTCTATCATAGCCTGCTGCAGACCTAAACCACACAAGTCTTCTCAAAATTCATCTTACAAATGCTCATCGTAAAATCTGCATGATAATTGAAAATTTTACATATTTTTCTTTTTCCATAGAGAACTGGCCACAGACCCCTTTAAAATTGGATCTATTGTATGATGTACTGTCATAAACCATATACTAGTGGCTTTTATCTGTAGTGTATATACTGACTCTAGGGTTTCATTTGCATGCAAGACACTTGATCTTAGTAATGGTCTTGTGGCTGAGGTAAATACCCCCAGTCACACTCCAAAATGTAGTGAACAGCCCTCATAGATATGTAAGAAAAGTGGAGATTCTGATAGTAACAAATGGAAACCATGTTCATATTGATGCCCATGGATTTTAAATAACATTTAGCAAGCACATTTGAAAATAATATTCCAGTGGTGCACTTATTTTTTGAGCATGTCATGCATTTAAGCCTCACTGTATGGTTGATTCTATTATTACTTGGTGATGTTATATGTTATACATTGTGCTGCATCTGCGAAAAACACATAAAACGTATCAGAAAGACGTAATGTGGCTGTAATTAATCTATATCCTCCAAGTAGTATATGCAGTATGGATGAACTCTAATCACGTATAATCACATGGCATGTGAATAAACATTAACCTTGTTTAGTTAGTGGTGAACAGTGAAGTAGTGAGCTAGATTATATCATTGCAAGTAAGACTTACGAGGATTAACTAGTCTGCCGTGACAGCACACCATTGATCTGGTGTGTAAGTTTGACAGATCAGCAGGAGGCAGCTCTTTCTAACCCAACACGGGTCACTGCGCTACACTGATGGGGTCACTGAAGGCTCTCATGAGAGATTAGAAGCTGACAATTCTCAACCATCATGGCCTGTCATTCTAAAAACAAAAACGTCATAACTCCACTTCAAACAAACTACTCATAAATTATTAAACTAAATCAAACATAAATTAAGATGGTACTTTACCAGAGGTAATGCAATATGCCTTTATTAAGTTACAGAAAACTAACAAATTTCTAAAGCTTAAATTTCATATGTTTAGAGGAACATGTATTAAAGATGTTGCACAGTGGAACATAAAGAGACATTACTGTCTTCACAAAAACAACAGTGTTGAAAGATAGTAGTGATATTCTGTGAGGAGGAAAGTAATCTAAATGATTTCTCTCTAGACCAATTTGCTACAGTACTTTTACCTGGTGAAAAGGAACTTTGGGCTAAAGCGCTTAAAGGAACAAACATTCCAAACCTTAGGGGTGTAGATCAGCTCATTAGCCTTAAAGAGCATAAATGAAAGTGAGAGAAGGAGGACTGCAAGACAAAACAACTTTTCTACATAATCTCTCTCTTTATCACACTCTATTCTTTATCCCACCCTCCCAGTGTGATGCAAGAGACAATAAAAGAAAAAAAAAAACAAAGGAAAACAAATCTACTCTGTTCTGTTACTTTAAAGAGTGCATCTGCTTTATTTCACACTCGCATGTGACCTGTACTGCATGGTTTATGGAAAAATAGAGAAAAAAGGTTTTTACAGCCAAGAAACTCCTTTCCTCTTTCCTGGCTGAGCTGTTGACAGAATGGGGACAGATGTATGGTGATAAAATTGCTGCATTCTCAGACTAACAAAATAAGTTGTTGAAAGAAAATTGAAAAATGCTTTCGTATGCAATAGTTTCATTAATTAAATATTACCACGTAATTATCCTGTTGTTGTTCAGTCATGGTCACAGTGTATGACAATCAAGGTAGAATTGGTGAGCAGAACTGGTGGCCAAATTGCAATATTATAATTATTATTTTGAAGACTACTTAACCAATTTGGATCAATATTTTTAAACACGTTTGGCATAAACACTAACCAGTAAGGCTGGGAATGTGAGCGGGAAGGATCACAGAGTAAGAGAGAGACAGGCATAGGGAAGTGGAGTGAGTTTGTGTGTGTATCCATGAGTTTACTGTAATAAATGATGCTTTGAGCCCAAACTGACTGCATCCTTTCAGTGTCTGGAGTCAGCAGTGTTTTATGTTGTGCAGTAATTTATTTCTTGGCCCTTGGCCCTTTAATGAAGGGGTTCAGTAGTGGCAGATTGATCAACCAGCATCCCCCTACACACAAATTTTAATGTCATTGTTTAATCCAAGATCCGTTGACCTGTTCCTCACACATTTGTGCTTAGATCTATGACCTTTCAAGAAAAAGCAATCAATAATCAGCTTCACCACCTCTGCATCTAATTAAAACAAGCGGATTGTAAGTTAAAGGGCAGCAGTGATGCACAGAGCTGGCTATACCTTTTCAGTCCTGCCACATGCAAATTGATATGACCCTTAGTACATCAGAGGAATCGTGTTTGTTAGCAGTTTCTGGGCTTAACATTACATGAATAAAGTATGTGCAGCAACTTTTAATTAGCGAGAACGACTGTTACATTAACAGGTGTATGAAACTAAGCACACAGCCTTGTACATATACACTGCTCAAAAAATAAAATATCCCATAATGAAATGTCCCCTAATTTTTGGGAGCAGTATATTACAACCTCACAGAGCACAATGACCATGTGCTGAAATGTGCATCACGTAAAAATGCTCTGCCTTCAACTTCAGAAGAGTCACCAAGAGAGTCATGGAATGGGTGTTCAAATATCACTGAAAAAGGCACACTACCACCAGGGGGATTTCTAAACTGCTATCTTCCTTTTGAATATTTGTGGATAAAATTGGTAAATTGACTTTTCACCCCCAAAAATGTAGTGGGGCACAGCAACATTTTATTTGGAAACATACCCAACAAGATGTGTAAAGCACATTTTCAACTACTTTTGGTGGATGCCATGAGAATGTTACCTGCCTAAAAGCACAGGTACAACTGTGTAGCACAGTGGCAGATTTTAGACCAAAAAGGTTGGAAGATCAAGGTCCAGCACTAGCGAGTTAACACTACTGCTGTCTTTATATTTGAATTGTAGCTTGTGGACTGCACCATTCAAAAGTTGCTACGGTTTAGGATGTTTGCTACATGTTGCTGTTGTAATGTTTTGTGATAGAGAAAGAATGGTCAGACTGTTTGTGTCGACTTGGGTTCGGCCAATCAATTCCAGAAAAATGGCGTTTGGCTCTCTTTAAAAGTTGCAGTTTAGTAAACAAGCATTTACAGATGCAAAGACCAGTAAAATGTCACCACAAGTTCAACAATATTCAACGTTCCTTTCCTTCTGCAGATATATGGTATCCACCAACATTAACAACAAAAATCTCTCTCTCTCTCTCTCACACACACACACACACACATACAAAAGAGATAGTAAAACTATATGTAAATGAGGCTTTTGCGGGCAGAAATTGATCTTGACAGCTGTGGTGAGTTCAGAACTCAAAGAGCACAGCATGGAGACGTACTATGAAGAAACACAGTAAGAACACCCAACAACAACGAATAGAATGAATATTTAAATATGCCCTTTCATTTTTTCTTACCGTTGTACTCTCTGCATTCAATTGCTTATAAAATGAAGTCTAGAAGTAAACTAAGTATAATATATACTGGCCTACCACTTTATTAGGTATAATTCCTTGTTTCTACATTACTTATCCAATTTATCAGGTTCACTTACCATATAGAAGTACATTCTAAATCTATGATTGCAGACTGTAGGCCAGATGTTTCTATTGTAGCATTGAGCCGTTCTGGCTCCAGCAAACATTGTGCTACAGTATGTTGTTAGTTCCCTATGTGGGACAGATGGACTACAGTCTGTCACTGAAGAACTACAAAGTGCTTCTGTATTGGAACTGATGCAATTCGGAGGTGTAATGTTAAACTGGGATTTTAATAACATATGGCAACAATCTCTCGTAAATGAAGTAAGTGCCTAACAATTTCTTTTTAACCGAAAATCATCTAAGGTGTTTGGTAGAAGCCATTATAATTTTTTTTTGTTAATAGAGAGTTCACACATACATGCTTCATAATATGGCCATGTTTTGTGAAGCAGAATTGCACTATGTAGAAGGAGAGTCTACATGCTGTTGGTTATATAGTGTATATTTTGGGAGCACTTTCATTACAACATGTTGGCATAGTTGGGTCATCAATGGATTTTAATTCTGTGCTTTTATAATTACAAGCTTGTTTTATCAACTAACTAGACATTAAGAGGAAATCAAATATGTTGATTGTGGAGGAGAGTGCTTGAAATCTGCTCCAGTCATTAAAATGTTATCAATTCTCAGTAAGAAACCAGAGGCACTTTGCACTAAGTAGCAGTGTTTTCACCTTGCTGTGGAGAGGGTGAAAGAGATAGAGAGTGTGGTTTGAGAGAGAGAGAAGGGTGACTATTACTGGGGGGTTTAATCTTGTGTACAGATGCAAACTTGGAGGATCTACAGTCAGAAGCCCTGCTGCAGGCTTCAGCTCATGCCTCCTCTGAGAGCATCTGCATTATTAACGAGGCCAGCGATATCCACAGATGTTTCCACGTCTGTGCTCTGTTTCGGCACTGTCTGAAAAAAGCTCCTTCTGTTCTTCTTGAGTCACCTTTCTCATGCTACAAAAATAAAGCCGCAGCCATGGCTTTCTACACGCTCACCCACAAAAACTCAATAAATTATTCATCATCAGTGGTACAGCACTGTCTGATTTTTTTTTCTGATAACAGCACAAATAGAGGACATGGGCTTTGCTTGTAATGAATAAAATGGTACTTCACATGCAACAGAGCAGTACTCACAGCAGAACAAAATTAACATTAGGAGCAAAATATAAAATGAAGTCAAAAGAGCATAAAAATGCAATATGCTGACATTTTGCTCTCCACTTTGAAGCATTCTGAATGCACTTTTTCATATAAACACTGGTTAGGTGGTCCATAGAGGAGGCACTGGCTGACTCATATTCACTCAGTCGCATTCACTGTCTAGTGGAAGCAGCACCGCTTTATTAAAGCACACAACACCTTCCTGCTATCTCCCCATTGTTATAAAGCTGCAAAAATGGTGGGAAATTGATAAATAGAAAGAGGGTTGAAGAAATGTGTTCAGAAGCATTTTCAGTGTAGAGAAATTCATTAATTATAATTCCAGGGTATTCCAAAGAACTGAAATGTCAACTCATTCACTTAATTGTTCAGATTATTCTTAAGTCTAGATACACATATTCAGAGTCAAAGGAGTGAATAAATTTTTAAGTGACAATACAAACAGACCACACAATGATGATATGGGGATGGTTAAAGATTAGGCAGAGACAGACATGGAGAGATTGTTCTCGATGACACATTATTAAGTTGTAATGCAGTCTCTTAACGTGTCATGCTCCAGGCTCAGGCCTCTTCGTGCATCATGGCGAGCTGCCACTGTGAGAAACCCGCTGAGAGCTAATCATGTCAGATGAAATGTAGCTTTGGCATAGCACCACAACCTCAGTTTGTGAAGAACTCTCCAACAAACACTGTAGCTCTCTCGTCACTATTCTGTTGCTAATGACATCTGAATTTTGCTTGAATTAAGCAGCATTTGTGATTTATGAAGGCTCTGAAAAAATGGAGATCAGGTAGAATTCTTGTGATGGTCTTGTGCAGGAAAATGACTAACCTGACACCAGTATACAATGTACACCAATCTCTCCTCTTGACCCCTATTTCCTCTCCAGTGTACACCTTGCCAGTATTTTCTTGCTGCCATTTTTTGTTTTTTTTCAGAATGTAGTAACACAATGTAGCCACATGCAATCCCATCATCTATCAGCTTAGCTTACTTGACAAAGTCAGTGAAGCATGGCCACCCCCCTCCCCACATTATTTTTATAAGGTCGCAGAGCACCTAAACACCTGGCATGGCATTTATCAGTTCCTCAACCAGCCATGTCTTAATTGATATTCTATTTATTCTATAGTTATATCTGCTATAGTTGGCAGTGTTAAAGCTGTGGTGGCGCATTACCCTACTAAATAGTACCATATGTTGTTCTTTCTAAAAAAATAATAATACAAAACAGCAGGTGTTACATTGTGGATGCTGGTAAGCTGGTCATTCAGCTAGAAAATATGAGTTCTATGTTAAATGTTGGCCCAAGCTGATTTTTTGTGGTTAGTGCTACTCTAGTGCCAGTTTAGCATGTGTGGTCTTGCTGGGTGGACATGACATAAGAACCTAAATCATAATATATACTTTACTTTCTTAAGCAGTGGTAGTTTGGATAACAGTATTCTGGACAAATGCCATGGACATGTTCATGTTCAAACTTTTGTCTTGCTGGCAAAGCTGGTTTCCCTGCATTTGGGTCTCTCAATCTGGTCAATCTGGATAAGGTATTTGCTAAAGGCTATGAAAAGTAAGTGTTTGGATACTGTGGAAAGATTTAGAAAATGATACATAAAATGGATAAAGTAGTCCAAAAGTAATTGGTATTCCTTACTGCCCATGGATTTTGAAAACTAAACATGAACGCCTTCTGTCACGTGTTTTGAGACGGCATGCTGGACATGACAGACATGACAGTGTTCGTGTGTACTTGGGTACTTCCATGTATACACGGAACTACCAGAGTACACACAAATGGTATCTCCGGAGCACTGATTAAAATTAGGTTCACCTATCTCTAGCCTATTAAGTCGAAGGAGCCACACTCCTGTTTGGATTTAAGCCCTGAACAGCTGCATGCTAGAGGCAATGTATTTCGCCTCTCTTCGCAAGCCGTACTGAGTGTGAGTTTGATTTAGATTCAGTGATATGCCTACCATTAGGCCTAGAAATTATTATACTAATAATGTATACTGTGTTGGTATAATAATACTTATAATAATAATAATAATAATAATAATAATAATAATAATAATAATGGTCTTGCAAAAGCTAACGAATTCCTGTTTTCGGGTAAATATTCATTAAACTCTAAGAGTTTTTTTCAATTTGAGCTTACCCTTAACCCATCAGCCTTTTTAAAAGAATTTCAGACAGGGTATAAATACACTGCTCTCAAAAATTTGAGGATATTTCATTTTGAAATATCTTCTAAGTTTTGTGAGCAGTATACTTTTTATTGAATAATTCATGTGATTATGGAACATCTTTCTTAAGACCTTATTTTTAAACCACTCAGCATCAACTGCTCTTTTCATGTTCTTCACAGACTTGGGCATCTGGACAGCTGCTGATTATAAGGCTTTTCCTAGGCTTATCTGCCATTTGATTAAAATCATATTTCAGTATTTTACATACATATCACAAACATAGTGTTAGTTATCTGCTGACCTACAGAATAAAATACACTTAAATAAAATAAGAATGATTAAAATAGGGGAGGTTTTAGTCTTACTTAAATTACACATTTAGGAGTATTAGAACCATAACAAGCAGTGGTATGCTTTAGTAAGAATAGATTTCATCAAGAAAAACAAACACACTTACCACATCATTCTAGCAGCACACAACAGCCCCTACCAAAGCTTTATTTGTTGGGCTTTGAAACTGATATATCTTAATCCTATTAAAACTTTTCAGCACTCATAGCTTTTTAGGCTGTTTATGTACAGTGCAATAAATCAAGTGCCTCTAATTTATCTCTTAAACAAAGCATTAAAGGAGCATCACTCCAAGGTTATTTCCCCAGCAATGATCATGAAATTGATTTGTCCACTATGTCACTGCCTGAAAAGTAGAAAAAAAATATTTCTTAAAATTTCCATTGGCTCTTTACACAATTCAAGCGACTAATATAATAATATGGGCAGTAAATAAAACATTTACACCTGTAACTTTTTGTAAGCAAACAAGTACATGTGACATTATTGTACATTCATATATACATTTCATATTGAGATTTTATTGACATTTGAATAACTAAACTATTTTCCTAAATCACTACAAATGATCTGTTACAATAATGAAGACATATCTATTCAAATATTAAAATAGTAAAAATTGTAGTAGTTTTTATGTTGTTTATGCCAAATTCTCAATCTTCTATCCTAAAGTTGTAGCAGAAATCAAAACTAATCAGAACAGGCAACATTTATCCATCTTCTTTTGTCCTCTTTTGGTGAGCATGTATGAATTAGCATGTGTGTTGCCTGCTCTTAGCTGACAAGTGTGGTACCTAGTTTGGTCTTCTGCTGCTGTAGCCTATCTGCATCAAGATTTAATGTGTTGTTTATTCAGAGATGATCCTCAGTTGTATGTGGTAGAGTTGGTGTTGCATGTCTATCAGCTCAAACCAGGCCATTCTCCTCTGACCTCTGTCATCAACAAGGCATTTTCTCACAGAAAACAGTCACTCACAGGATATTATCTCTTTTATATACACTGCTCGCAAAAATATTTCTTTATGGAATATTTGCATTTGATCCTGGGGCATTATTAATACTGGATATACCTGGCAAAATACGAACTGTACATTGTATGGTAATCTGACCCAAATACCTATCAGGATATTCTATAATGCATAATAATCCACCCAAAAGGAATTCTTGTGGAAGCAAAATAATTCTTAAAGAGCTAGGTGAAAAACTGGGACACGCTGTTTATTTTCAGATCTGGTCTGCAGTCAGCATTAGGGAAATAAGAGCTTTTTGGGAGTGTGGATTGCTGTGGGTAAGCGACTGAGTGTGGGTTTATGGAGGTCTCCTGATCTAAAGCCTTCAAACAGGTTGAAGCAGCCAGTGATGGTTCAGAAATAGAACATGAGGAAACTGACTCCAGTTTTCTAAAGTGCCAAATGGTGCAATGTCAACTGTGGGGAATGGATCCAGCCTTGTGCCATATGCTCTGCATGAAGAAGTGATACACAAATGATGCCAGCTGGTCACTTGAAAACAGCGATTTTCACAGCAGATCTCAAAGTGAACAGATCTCGACTATTCTTTTATCAGTAAGTAGGAGCATGAATAGACTATACAAACATCAGGGGCTAAGCACAAGGCTCATTTCTGATATCTAAAAACAGCCTGTTGTTGTTTTGGCACAATCTTTTGGCACTTTGTAAAAGATAATTGTAATTCCTTATTTTTTTTTCACAAACTGTTGGTTAAGGAGGGGTAAAGATAACCCTACAAATAAGTGTGAGTGGCCGTTTTTATTCTCTCAAGCAGCACTATTCCTGATCCCACTTGTTTAACCAGGTAAACTCAGTCATCAAGGAGCACCTGAAATTACAGCTTCAAAGTAAGTCACAGCTTCACTATATAAGATCAGTTACAATTACAATATATATAATATACAATTACAATATAATGATGTCAGATTATTTATTTTAAGAAAGCAATGTCCATATATATACAAGATATAAAGTCACAAGA
>JAUZSU010020836.1:0-10760 GCA_034780255.1 Parotocinclus maculicauda
TAACATAGGGCATGTTCGTTTAATCGGACCAGCCGGTTATTAGGACCAAAACAATCGCGTCCCGATGTGGTCCCATTTACCGGAATCGACTGTATATCATAACACATTTATACAGGTAGTGGTACTCTGAACAATTGATCTTATTTCAGTGCAGTTTCAAAGACATACCTGTAGTAGTTACTCAAACAGGACATGCAGTGCTTTGGATTTACTGAGAAATAAAAGAGAATACAAATGAGTAACAAGACTAGAGACAATCTAAAACCCCGAGTACCAGCTCTTACTGCACATCCAATACCTCTTATATAGGGTGGGGGCTAACCTCACCGGGATTCACCGCACCCAGTTTCACAGTTGAGCCAATTATATTTGACCTGCCTTGTTTTTCTATCTACCAACAGGGGGCATGCTGACATTATCCAACGCCTAGAACCTGCAGCCTGCATAATTACTGGTAATATCACTCAGTTTTGTAGTGACATGATTTAAGATTGCAGAATACCTGAAGCAAACTGGGAGAGTCAGGAACTGTGCCAATACGTCTTTGATTTAGCCGAGGTAAGAACGCCAGGCGTCAAGAAAATTAGGCCTATAGGGCATATTGTTCAATTGGATTCCATCATAGCATAGATGATTCGTTTAAAGGAGGACTACCGATTTTTCTAACCTAATCTTGTTTCTGATGTGTCTTTTGAGAAAAGCTAACAAGCTCTGACAGTAACTGACATGTTTTCCTGAACTAAGAACATGTATGGGCTTCTTTCGAGCCAGCTTAATAATATATATCTCTACTTATATATACTACTAAATATATATCTCTACCTTTGACTTGTATTACAATGCAATTAAGTCAAATAAAATAATTATTATAGTTAACATCCATGCCGCATGGAGGATGGGTCCCTTTTCTGAATCTTGGTCCTCTCAAGGTTTCTTCCTCCTAAATAAGGGAGTTTTTCCTTGCCACTGTCGCCATAGGTTTGCTCAAACTGGGATTGGCCTTTTTGGATGGTATACTGTTGTAAGGCTACTTTGAGACAATGCTCCATTGTAAAAAGCGCTGTATAAATAAATTTTGATTTGATTTGATTTAGTCTAAAGTCAAATCTAACTACACTAACTAAAATGTTCAACACAAAGGGGAAGTATTGACAATGATTTTGAAAATGAAACTGGAGGCACTGCAATTTCCCTATGGAAATATTGCTTGTGTGCTAGATAAGGGTTCGTTTGCATGGCAAAGCTGGTTGGTAAAAAGACATACATCTGACTCTTTGACCACATTTTACTTTACAAATTTATTATCAAACAGATAATTCTGTATACTGATAAACTATGTAATAATATACTGATGTATATTTTATACTGATAAACTATACAAAGTAGTAAAACTTCAGCTTATATCATAAAAGGATATTTAGTAGTTAGATGATAAGATTGTAAATGTTATCAGTCGATTTTTTCAGAGGCATGTCATTATTACACAGTACTGTGTGCAGCTGCTGAGGTTATATTGCTCTTAGAGCTTATCTGGAACGGAACTGAAACTTAGCAGTACGTCCTGTAGCTCAAGCATGACAATGTAATGTGTACCACCACTAGGTGCTAATATAGGACTGAACAGCGTTAACGCAAAACACATCTACTACTGAATACACAACACATCTGTGAGTGTGAAGCATTACCTGAGAATTGCCAAGATGAAGTGACCTGCTCTCCAAATTGATGTGGAAACCGTTGTTCTCCTCTAGAAAAAGCCAACAGAAAGAAAGTACTTTAAATAAAACCATAGTCAAGAGAATTCGCAATATATCCCCAAACTACCAACATATGGCTTACTGTTACCAAGAACACATGCAGAGACACTTGCTTATCATTTCCTGTCTTACTCATACATTATGTATGTCTTGGGCAACTTCTACTAAATGTGAAACCACATTTCACAAATTCACATTTTGGTAATTTAAAGGATGACAGTGGTACACCATAAAGCCAGTTTTCAATTGCTTATATAATGTCACAAAAAACAGCCTTTATTTAATTCTTCCAAATCATCTGTGCTATTCCACTCTTCCACTGTAATTAAAACTAAAGGCATTTGACAAAACAAAACATTTTAAATGTCTACATATCAATGTAATGGTTTCAAGGCCCATAGGATCCTTAAAATGTAACCATGTCGATTGTATATTTCACAACAGGGAAATTGTGTTACTGATATGATAAGATAACAATAGGATCAAATCATTTAGCACTGCATATAATCCTCTCAATGCAGATAACCTGCAAATCTCTTGGCTTCTAGTAGCTCATTTAAACTCACTGCTTCAAAAACATTAAGCAACTAGATTATTCTCCATGCCAACTAAAGCTGTGACACACCCTGCATATTAAGTTTGGATTGTGATGGCTGAGCATAAGCCATCATAGAACAACTCTACTAGAAATAATGCACTGCTGACAAAACTGAGGGGGTATTTTATTATGGCATATTGCATTCTGAAGTATCCACTAATCCACTAATTGTTTTAGCAGTAAAGAACTGCAGCATTTCAGTCACATTACTAGCATATGTTGCTTTAAGAACAGTTTCTGTTAGAAAGCACACAGCTCACAAAACTTACTGTATTCCAGCCCCTGTATTTTAGCCATACAAAATGTCCTACTAACATTTCTGTGATAACAAGGACATGAGGACAAGACAGATGATATCACTTTGCCATGCTGATGAGAAAAACAGGCAGTTTGCTTTAAAAGGGTAGAGGTGCTTTTAAGTTTACTTATCTTAACCATGATTACCTCCAAGCAAACAGTGATCATCATTGCCTTGCATCAGAAGGGTTTCACAGGCAAGGACATTGCAGTTTGGAATGGCAAAGGGCAGGTGTGAGTGCATCTGAATGCACAGTGAGACTGGGGTTTTGGTGAAGGGCTTGGTGTCAAAAAAGGCAGCAAAGAAGCCACTTCTCTCCAAGACAAACATCAAGACTGTCACTAAAATTCTGCAGGAAGTATAGGGAGACAGCAGGAGTGGGGTAAAGTTATTTTCTCTGATGAAGCCCCTTCATACTGTTTAGGACAGCTGGAAAATGGATTGTCCAGAGAACAAAACAGTGTGTCACGCCAACAGTGACACATCCTGAGACAATGCATGAGTGGAGTTGGTTCTCATCTAGGGGAGTGGGTTCGCTTAAAATTTTGCCTAAGAACACTGTAATGATTAAAAAAAGATATCAAAACATCCTCCAAAAGCGACTTCTCCCATCGACCCAGGAGCAATTTGGAGATGAACAATGTTTTGATTGGGAAGGGTCAACACTGTAAATATTAAGCCTTTGCTTAAACTGGATGTATTTGTGAATAAAAATGTACACATACAATACTTATACCATATAGAAACATGCCAAGATGTTTTTAAAAAATTGAAAAAGCAAACTTTGTGCCACTCAAAACGTTTGGCCACGACTGTATTGTACTGTTTGTTATACAGGAGTATTTGCAGCTGATGCATACACAATCTAGATCAATATACAAACCACTACTGCTGTCAAATTCCAGAGCAACCACTTTACAAATACCAACAACAGCTCCAACTGTGTACTAAAAGGAAGCGTGACATGTCATAACTGAGTACACAGTTTAAACACATGTATGGCAGACTGCAATTAAATCCAATGATGTAGACTGTGATGCTGGTGTTGTCTCTATTTTATCTCCTAGAGCTGTCTGGTAAGTCATGTTTAACTACTGTTATCTGTTTCTAGGTAGAAATCTAGCTTTTTAATGGTACTACATAAAAAATAGCAACAATTTAAATCAAAATTTGTCTTACTTCTTCCAAAAAAGCTATAAAAAATTGTATTACTTGGCTCTCGCAGGACAAAACATATGTCCATATCACAACAATTTACTGAGCACAAAATCAAGCTTATAACATGGTCATGTCAGTCCCCTGCTCTAAACACGTGGTAATGCTGTGAGTGAGCTAAAGAGGAGAGTGACCTTGGACCACAGATGGTTGTAGATTCATCAGCTCCTCATCTTGAAAATGGGTAATCTGGAGAAAGTGTTATATAAAAGGATGCGTTCAAACACAGCTACAGTCAGCATTTTCTCCATTTTGGCTCTACCGGTACTCCTATACAAAGCTTCGTCCTTACAATCATCGTGGAAAAGCAGTAGCACTATTGGTCGAGAGCATGATTTTTGCATGCCAATGTTTAGCAAATCTTAATGCACATAGATTTTATTTGCCTCAGAAGTCTGTGACTCTGGTCGTAAAATTTTACTCACTAAATTCAAGAGTGATTAACAGCTTACTAGATTTGTTTTAAATTGCTTTAAATGGATTTGTTTTAAATTTCTAAGTAACTTAAATTCATTGGATAAATGAAACTCGTATCTAGTAAAGTGACATGGTAGAACACTACCAGTGTTATTATACACTATCCTGTTTTTTATTAAACACAGTTTCTGATGCAGCCAGGAAATTACTTGTGTGACTGACTAAAAGAAGCCACAAATCCTTTGTCAAATCTTTCATAATTTTTGCCGCGAACATGTGACAATAACAAGCATACTCTGCTAAATTAGAATACACTGTAGCCTCTGTGGTCTGGTATAAAACATCAATAACCATGATTGCATATGTTCTCTGGTGGTCTTTAGCAGACAATTTTATTTATTAGGCTACTAGGCTGATGCCTGACTTCAGATTTTTTAAATGCAGAGTAGAAGGGCACAGGTCACAGAGTAAATCGAGGAATCGAGGCAAGGAAAGCAGAGTTACTGCACTATGTCCAAAATGGTTTTCACTTCTAATAGCAACTTAACAACAATCTATGATGGTGAAGTGGGGGCTTATTGCACATGATGCCCTTGGATGCAAAATGGTCATATTAAGCATATTTTGTGACAATGCATTCTCTGTACCGCTCACTTTTTCTCATCATTGACTCTTACTAATTCAATACAAATACGCACTCCACAACAACCATTTGGACAACATTTACATTTAGGTCTGTTGGCCAATAAGGTTACTGGGCAAGGACTTCGTCTTAGCAAATCAGCATAAGTGACTTAAATGCACAGCTACGTGCATACTACATGATTTCTGCATGCTTTGTGTTACTTACCCTTTTCTGAAATACGACAGGAAAAACTGTTACAATAAGATAGTTTCTCATTCCATAAATGTGTACATGTGTGAGAGAATGAGTGTGTGTGTGAGTGTGTGTGTGTGAGAGAGATATGTAAGGGGGGCTGAACTGGTCACCATAAATGTTGATAATACTGTATGATCAATTTATGTAGGGAGTTTAACACCACATTCTACCTATACATGTTCTTTTTATTTCAAAATAGGTTAAGTCATTTCAGATTTCTCTGTATTGTTTGATTCCTTGTTTTATTTTTAAATACATTCCTTCAGTATTATCTGTTTAAGTAAATCCGTTGTTTCTCTGACTTAACTGAAGGATAAGTCAGTTAATAGATCAGTTAATGAGATATTAATATCCGTTTTCTTTGTTTTTGCTATTTTGTGCATTCAGTTAGGTGTTTTATTGAGGCATCACAGTGGCTTGGTGGCCAGTACCATCTCCTTACATGAACTAGGTCCTGTGGTCCTGTCCTCGATTCCAGGTGGAGTGGTCTGGGTTCTCCCTGTGTCTGTGACGGTTTACTCAGGGCACTCTGGTTTCCTCCCACAGTCCAAAGACATGCATGCTAACTATTAACTGTTAACTATTGTTTTGAAAGTGTGTTTGTGTCCCTACAATAAATTGGCACCCTGTATAGGATTATTACTGTGGGAGGAGGAGTAAACCCCAGCAGACACAGGGAAGACATGCAGACTCCACACAGAAAGGACCCAGGGTGCACCACCCAGGGATTGAACCCAGGACATTCTTGCTGTGAGGTGGTGGTGCTACCCACCGAGCCGCCATACTGCCCCTCTTTATTGTTTGTGTCTTTTTGTTATTTATGGGAAAATTCCTAGAAGAAACACTGCTATCCCATATAGAATTGCATAACACACAAGAGAAAGAATTACACAGAAAGAATACACTTGCTATAGTAACAAGTTTGAACTCACCTACTTGTATACAACTGTAAAAACTGGGACTGGGCAATAGGATGAGGTGGTTGACATCCTTCAAAACTTTTTTTGCAGACAGGAAACTATTATACAATAATTCAAGATAAGCCAAGCTTCATACAGGCATGATGGCTATGTTTGAGGCAGAGAAGGCCAAGCAGGGGAAATCACCCCCACACTGCAACAACAAGCCCTGCTGGGCTCTGTAAGGCATCCATTACTGGCCCTGTACCCAGTGACTTTTTTTCAGCAACACCAATCAGAATTAGTGATGTTAAAATATGAACGCAAAATACAACTACAGCAAAATATAACTATTAAAACCATAGGATCTAGGTTGAGAATATTTACTTTAAACATTATGCAACATAACAAATAAATACTGCTGCAAAACTTATTATCTATTTATATAGTTTTTTTTAATGTATATTTTTTACAAGTGTTACATGATGGTCCTCTGCTTTGGGTCTTACATGAATGCAAAATAAAAGCATGTAGAAATAAATAAATAAATAAAAGGTGCACAGTAGCCTTATTGGGTTTCAGACATTTTGGGTGCATCCCTCATTGGGACGTGACTATGGCTGTTCTAAACAGGTTTTCCACCTATATGGAGCACTCATCAGAATTCAATTTCAGGTGATTGCACCAACTAAGGCAATTTAGGCAGAGTAAATGTGACACTAGCAGTAGCATGTGCTAAAACACAAATTGCAGCACCTGCACATAACCTACACACTGTGTCATTAGAAAGCCATTAGAAAAGGATAGAAAAAAGCACCAGTGCAATGAAACATGTCTCACAGAACTAAACCCTTAGCAGTTGCATGTCACAACAGCATGTTTGAATTATTTCTGACGCTGATGTAAATAGATGGTGTCATTTTAAGCAACGCAGCCAACTTCTTTTGAACATGTTGTCCCACTGAAATAGGGAAATGTGGCCAACATGAACATTTTAGATTGAAGATAAAAACTATAAAATTTGCCTTAATAGAGCAAATGTGAGAAGTGTCATACTGAATATATTTAATTACTTGCACTAAACACAACATCAAAACCAGATACTTTTTCATTTAAGGTCACATAATCCTGAGAAACACGTTTGTTAATCCAGTAACAGCTCATAGAGTGTGTGACCAGAGGACAGGTACCACCAGGAGCTGCTGCCTGTTCACCTTTAGTTAAATTAAACTGTTTTGAATTTTACGCAACAGACCAATTGTTAATCAAAATATGCAAAAAAAAAAATTGGCATGTCTGGAGAATATACAGCAAACCTGTTCAACCACATTAGTAAGGGAGATACATAGAAGGTACCATGGCATCATGAATACCGAGGGGCCTGTGTTCTCAATCCACATGAGAAAACAAGTAAAGGTACATTGCTGAGGATTATATCTGAAAAAGGCCACGATGCCCACCAAAAAAGGTCAAAACAAGCACTGAAAGTGACTTAAAAAATAGTTGACTCTCCTTAATCATAGCTCCTAGTAACTCCAACACAACTACTCCACAAATATATGTAAATATGAGACAATTAAACTACAAATAAATACCGAATTACCAAAATATGCTGTTTTCATTGAGAGTTATGGTCTAGTTGAACTACAGAAACATATTTGATTTGATTATTATTAATATGATTATTAAGAGCACACTGGTACTACTGCTTGTCATACCAAGTACAAATACTTGCCTTTGGGTACTTGCCGATACCAACTACTGATACATTTACATTTACAAGCGAACGCAGAAGTAGGGTAACATGAGACTATACCAGTATAATACTATTACTGTTCTTACAATAACTTTTAAAAATGTTTTATTTTCATTATATGAGCCTCACTTTCTGACTATAACAAAATGAAATATACATAATCTGCTTGCACATTCAGCTGTGCTAAACATTCACATATAGTAAAATATATCCAAACTGCTGCCATTTCACCTCTGCCAACCTGTTTAATGTTACGTTGCTGTAAATTGATAATGGGTGCCATGTTTCAGAGTAATTCTACAATAATAGTACATAAGCACAGTATCAGTGCATCCTTACTGATTATTATTATTAGTATACACCTTGAGCACGGTAATAATATTTATATTTTGAAACTGCTCATATTTTCTATACATAAAGCACTACCCTGTCATTCCTGGTTCTTAATATCTTTATTATTCTGCTTTATGTTTATCAGTAGACTATTTGATAGTAGAAGATAGTAGCTATGTTAAGTTTGCAAATTAGTCTTAAACACAAACGTTGCAATAAATATCATAATTATCACAATGATCCAGCCTAATAAAATCATTATATATTTTGCCACATCACCCACCCCTAGATGAGGTTTTGTTGAAAGAGCATACAGAAATGGAGATATGGTGAATTACATATATTATATAAAATGATTCATTGTTTAAGAACACAACTGGGCATAGGAGAGTTGTGTTCATTGGAAGTTAAGTGCAATGTTTGTTGCACAAACAAAGATTTGGCATCAAAAGATTATGGCTTGCCCATAAATTACAAACACAATAAGCAGAAATGCAAACTTACTTTAACTATGTGTTGTTTGCATTAAGGGATATATAGAGTCCTTGTGTTTGTATTAGCATCTTGTAGAAGTTCTATGCCTCCACAAATCCTTATTTTTGTGCTTGAGTAAATAAATAAAATGTCCTGGGTTTTGTATGTCTATACATGTTAACATGCTGTGTTTATATCTGGCAAGATTAAGCAGAATCGAAAAATTGTATGGTAATCATTTGTATATATGTATATATGCAAAAGCCTTTATTAATCAAAAGCCTACATAAATAAAAAGGATTTTTTACAAATGTGATCACCAAAATTGTTTTTGTTTGGTTTTAAAGTAAATGCCTCTGGATATTAAACAGGGTGAAACTGGATCAACTAGCTGGCTGCAGTAGATTTGTACAAGGACAGAATGTGGAGGCAAGATGTAAACAAACCAATTTATGTTTTATAGTTAACATGATAGCGTTTAAACATATAGGTCGGTAAAGGCAGCCAGGACGAATACAAATTACGAACCTGTACAGATCAGTAATGAGAACTGTAGCATCTCTACTAATCAAAGTACTTCAGCAGCCTACTTCACATCAGCATCAATGCTTTTATTTAAAAAAATACTGACATGATGACAAGCCTGCTTTAGCAACAGTTTTTATTTAGTATACACTCGTTCAATAATTACACTGCTAATAACCCTAATTATATATCCCCTAATTTTGTGAGCAGTGTATATTTTATCCTGTTATCTGACAATCACTGTAAGCATATATCTGCTGAGCCCCTTATCTCCACACCACAAACTAAATGAAATAAACGTAATTTTAAGTTGTGTACATAACAATACTTTCGAAGTGAAAGTTTGCGTAGGCTCTGGGCAGTCTGTGTTTGTTTTAAGGGCTCTCCCAGGCAGTTCACTGAAGAAAATAGCAACTGCACTGGCTGACAGTGTATTTCCACTGCATGAATAAAAAGATTCCTGACCCAGCCAGGCTGCTTTTTAAAGGGAAAGCACGAGTACATAAGCTTGGCTCAGCTCGGGGGTTAGTTTAACAAACAAAATGGTGACTTGTTTCAGAAATTTGCAAAAGATGGTCATTTCCCTGATTATTTTAAAAAGCTTACCTTACTTTATCCTTTAATGCTTTGATGTTTCGGCACAGTCAGTGGTACATATATATGCCATATTATTAAAGAACGAATGGAAACATTTAATACACAATATGTTTGTATATTAACGCACCTACTGCTCCAGTCGTTTTTTCAATCTGTAACAGACATATAAAACAAAAGCCAAAATCGGAGACATAGTGTCGAGTGTGTGCGCGTGTGTTTGTGGGGGGAATTAAAAATGTAATCGTCACAACTATGAAACTGGGGTATTAGCGACGGACTAGCCATGGCGCATTCTTCCGATTAATCAGATGTTCACTACTTAAAGACACTCATCCGTAACCAAATTACAGTAAAGCTTTATCTTTTTTTGCCAGAAAACGAAGGGCACACTTAAATAAAGTTGGCCGATAAAGTCACGAACGCCACACATTACTATGGAAAGATCTGTCACTACACGTTACGATAGGGTCGTCTTCGCACAAACCTAAGACAAACAAACCTATAGACATAGCCATAGATAACTTTATAAGTACAGAAAACATATGACATTAATTCAAACGAAAAAAAAACGAAAAAAAAACAAAAACAAAAACTTCGAATCAGCAGACTTCGCTCGCAGCTAAGATTTATCCTCCTGTGAAGGACGAAATGATGAAAATAAATAATTTGACACCTACCACCACTTTGAGAAGCGGTCTCACTCATTTCAATGAGCGTCTCCTCTTTGCCCGTTCTTCGCGTCATTTTGTAAAGTGATTTAAAAGAGTAAAAAGGGTGGGCAAAGCGCTGTTTCAGAGACCCGATCAACGTGGTCTGCCCACGCCCCAACTCTGCTCCTCAGCTTACAGAGCAGCTCTGAGCTCTAGCACTTACTAACGGTTCCCTCCTCGCGCTGCGTCACACGCCTTACAAGGGCATTCAACAACAACACAATTTCATACCACACACACACACACACACACACACACACACACACACACACACACACACACACACACACACACACACACA
>JAUZSU010020847.1:0-10759 GCA_034780255.1 Parotocinclus maculicauda
GAAATGCAACCATTAACTGATGTTTCACTGAGAGAGACAGCAGAATGTTTCGAAAGCTGTGGGTATGTCTAACAACATGTTTAAAAAAAGCTGTGTTTTGCTTCAAAACGCATTGTCCAAAATGACACAAGTGGACCAAAATTCTGTGGATAGTGTTCTACAAAATGATGTTTCGGAATAAGACCACTCTGGGGGAAGACTTCAAGGAATCTGTGCCGATGCTCTAAAATTTTACTGTCTAAAAAACAAATAGTCTCCTCAGTATGAACTGGGGACAGGACCAGTCCAACCATCTCCTTGAGGTTCAAAAGTACCTACCTTTTCGTGGGCATTCCCACCAACAGTTCTTTTTGAAGCAAAATTTAGAGGAACCAGCTGTGGTGCATCCTTTTTATCTGCCCACCTATATGGGAAATCTCTGATTAATTTGTTCAGTTCTTAAAGAGTGAAATACTTTGCTCTAATTAAAGCATCAAGGCACAAGGCTAACTCCAATGCTACAATACCTTTGAAAAGGTCATGTAACAAATCAGGTGGGTAGCCTGTTAACTAGGGTGACCAAACGTCTGTATTTCCCGGGACATGTCCGTATTTCACGTCCTGTCCTGGCGTCCCGGGTTTTTTTAGTGAGAAAATATCCTGGTTTTTAAATTACCTTTATTGGACAATTAAATTTACAGGCACTAGTGCACTGTGCACGGCGCTGCATGTGACGTAATCCCTGAGCCGAAACGCAAGTGTATGTTTACCGACGATTTACAAAAGAGTTTCCCTGCTTTCAGACCGGGTCGAGACAAATGGGAAACCTTGTGCACAGTGTGCAAAGCAGGCACATATGTCTTGGTGTCCAATGGAGGTCCAACCGAGAAGCATAAAACAGCTGTCCGAGGCGAGAGTAGTGTTAATGAATTTTTTCCTATAGCCTACAGAACAAACAATATTTCGTTCATTACTGAGGGTAACTGAGTATCATGTGTTATTTTGAGTTGAGAGTTATTAACTGTTGTTGTTAAGTGAGTGATGTTTAGATTATTTCTTTCATTGTGCTATTCATTCATTACAGGAAATGTAAACTTAATTTTATTCAAAATGCATTTATTTAAAAAGCTTATCATTTTTTATTGGAGTTTTTGTTGTAGACTTTTACTGAAAAACATTTTGAATAAACCATAAATATCATGTTAGGATTACGTGGGTCTATGTTAAGTGAGTGCATGCCACAGTATATGTGCCCCCCATCCCTTCAAGGTGTCCTCCCAAACGCAAATATGGTTACCCTATGTAAATAACAGTGTACAGTTTACGTTTGTTTAAGTATTTGCTTTAAAACATAACTGTGTTGATACACAACCGAGACTTTCTACGGAAAGGAGCAATCTAATCACTGTCCAAAATACTATTAAACAGCATTATACATTGACGACATTGTAGTATTGTGTAAGCAGTCAAAGAGAGTTTATTCAAAAGAAAACGTCTATCTCACGTGAAAACATGTAGCTATTAGTCTGCAGATTGCTTACATTTTAGGTATTGGCTCTAAAACATTACTGTGTTGATCCGTGACTTACAAAGAAGCACATACAGCTTTAGATTTGTAGTTTCATGTGAAGAGAGGGGCTTACTATCTTTGTTTAAGACTTTGTTAAACAGTATTACGCATTGAACACCTGTAGTTTTGTTTAAGCAGTCCAATACCGTTTATTCACAGTAAAACATCTCCATATCATTCCGCAGGTTGTTTACATTTTAGGTATTTGCTTTAAAACATAACTGTGCTGATACATATTCGAGACTTGCTAAGAACCACATACAGCATCAGAATTGCTTTTTTTACAGAGTAGAGCAATTTAATCATTGTCGAAGACACTATTAAACAGCATTATACATTGTGTAAAGCAGTCAAACGGCGTTTATTAAGAGGAAAACGTCTTTCTCACGTGAAAACGTACATAACAGGCTGCAGATTGTTTACATTTTAGGTATTTGCTTTAAAGCATAACTGTGTTGATACATCTAAACGGACTTACAAAGAAGTACATACAGCCTCAGAATTGCACTTTCAACGCAGAATAGCGATAATCAGATACTTATGCACTCAATGCACATCCAGCCTCCGAATTGTACTTTCTGCGAAGTTGAGCACAGTATTGCCTAATTACATTCTACTGAACAGCAAACAGGTAAAACTTCTTTCCCACGTGAGAAGGTGTAAATAACAGTCTGCAGTTTACGTTTGTTTACGTTTTAGGTAAACGTTTTTTTCAAGTGAAAACGTACATATCAGCCTGAAGATGTATACGTTTTAGGTATTTGTTTTACAATATAACTGTGTTGATGCATGTATCCGTCAAAATTGCAGTTTCTACTAAGAAGAACACTCTATCTTTTCTTAAAAGACTGTTTTGAACAGCATTACGCTTTGAACACCTGTCGTTTTGTTTAAGCAGTCCAAGCCTGTTCATTCAGAGTAAAACGTCCTTCCCACGTGAAAAACGTAAATATCAGAATGCAGCTTGTTTACATTTTAGGTATTTGCTTGACAGTGTTAATACATATCCGAGACTTGCTTAGACCCACATACAGCATCAGAATTGCTTTTTCAACAGAGTAGCGCAGTCTAAGCATTGTCGAAGATACTATTGAACAGCATTATACGTAGCATTGTGTAAGCAGTCAAACAGCGTTTATTGAACGGAAAACGTCTTTCTCACGTGAAAACGTAAATATCAGTCTGCAATTGTTTACATTTTAGGTATTTGCTTTAAAACATTCCTGTGTTGATAAATCTATCTGTGACTTACAGCTTCAGAATTGCAGTTTTTACAGAGAGTGGGACATTATCTTTGTATAAGCATTGAACATCTGTAGTTTTGTTTAAGCAGTCCAATACCCTTCATTCAGAGTAAAACGTCTTTCTCACGTGGAAACGTGATACATCTAACCGAGACTTACAAAAAAGCACATACAGCTTCAGAATTGCAGCTTCTACTGAGATGAGCACACTTTCGTTGTTTAAGACACTGTTGAACAGCATTATGCATTGAAGGCATGTAGCACTGTGTAAGCAGTTTTAACGCGTTTATTAAGAGGAAAACGTCTTTCTAACGTCAAAAATGAAAGTATCATTCGGCAGATTGTTTACATTTTATGTATTTGCTGTAATACATAACTGAGTTGATACATCTAACCGAGACTTGGAAACAAGCACATCCAGCTTCAGAATTGCAGGTTCCACTGTGAGGAACAATCTGCGGATTGTTTACATTTGACGTAGTTGCTTAAAAACATAACTGTGTTGATACATAACCGAGATCTACAAAGAATCACATACAGCCACAGAATTGCACTTTCTACGGAGAGGAGCTATCTAATCACTGTCCAAAATACTATTAAACAACGTTATGCACACTATGTTCATCCAGCATCAGACTTGTACTTTCTGGGAAGTTGAACACAATATGTGTTAGAGCAAACGGGTAATAAGCCTTTTCCACATGAGAAGATGTAAATAACAGTCTGCAGCTTGTTTACGTCTTAGGTTTTTGCTTTAAGACATGACTGTTGTATTACATCCATTAGAATTGCAGCTTCTACTGAGACGTTCGTTGTTTAAGACACTACTGAACAGTATTAAGCATTGAACACCTGTTGTTTTGTTTAAGCAGTCCAATACCGTTCATTATGAGTAAAACGTCCTTCCCACGTGAAAAACGTAAATATCAGACTGCAGCTTGTTTACATTTTAGGTATTTGCTTGACAGTGTTATTACATATCCGAGACTTGCTTAGACCCACATACAGCATCAGAATTGCTTTTTCAACAGAGTAGAGCAATCTAAGCATTGTCGAAGATACTATTGAACAGCATTATACGTATCATTGTGTAAGCAGTCAAACAGCGTTTATTGAACGGAAAACGTCTTTCTCACGTGAAAAGATGTAAGTAACAGTCTGCGGATTGTTTACATTTGACGTAGTTGCTTTAAAACATAACTGTGTTCATACATAACCTACAAAGAATCACATACAGCCTCACACAGTACTTTCTACGGAGAGGAGCAATCTAATCACTGGCAAAATACTATTGAACTATTATACATTGAAGACTTGTAGTATTGTGTAAGCAGTCTAAAAGCGTTTATTTAAATGAAAACGTCTTTTTTACGTGAAACGATGTACATATCTGCTGCAGATTGTTTACATTTTAGATATTTGCTTTAAAACATAACTGTGTTGATACATCTATCCGTGACTTAAAAAATAAAGCACATACTGCTTCAGAATTTCAGTTTCTACGGAGAAGAGCACATCTCTTTGTTTAAGACTCTGTTGAACAGCATTACGCTTTGGACATCTGTAGTATTGCGAAAGCGTTCAATCAGACGAAAACGTCTTTCCCATGTGAAAATTTGCTTTAAAACATAACAGTGTTAATACACATCTGATACTTGCTAAGAACCACGAACAGCCTCAGAATTGCTTTTTCCACAGAGTAGAGCAATCTAATAATTGTCGAAGATACTATAGAACAGCATTATACATTAAATACGTAGTATTGTGTAAGCATTCTAACAGCGTTTATTCAGATGAAAATGTCTTTCTCAAGTGAAACGATATAAATATCAGTCTGCAATTGTTTACATTTTAGGTATTTGCTTTAATACATAACTATGTTGATACATCTAACCGAGACTCACAAAGAAGCACATACAGCTGTCTACGGAAAATAGCAATCTAATTACTGTTCAAGATACTTATGAACAGCAATGCACATCCAGCCTCAGAATTGTACTTTCTGCGAAGTTGAGCACAGCATCGCTGTATTAGACTCTGCTGAACAGCAAACAGGTAAAACGTCTTTCCCACGTGAGAAGATGTAAATAATAGTCTGCAGTTTAGGTTTTTTTACGTTTTAAGTATTTGCTTTAAAACATAACTGTGTTGATACACAACCGAGACTTACAAAGAATCACAGGCACCCTCAGAATTGCACTTTCTATGGAAAGGAGCAATCAAATCACTGTCCAAAATACTATCAACCATTGACGACATGTAGTATTGTTTAAGAAGTCAAAAAGAGTTTATTCAGAAGAAAACGTCTTTCTCGCGTGAAAACATGTAAATTTCAGTCTGCAGATTGTTTACATTTTAGCTATTTGCGTTGAAACATAACTGTGTTTAAACATCTATCCGAGAAAAAGCACATACAGCCTTGGAATTTCACTTTCAACTGAGCAGAGCACTGCCACTGTAAGCACTGCCAAAGTTACTATTGGACAGTATTGCCCACAATGCACATTAGCAAAATGGGATTTCGAGAGTGCTGGTCCAGATTTAGGGGGAACAGATTTCGGGGAAGTACTCAACTTCCCCACACCAAACTAATTCTGGATAGCTGGTCCGCGAATGAATTTTGAGATTTTTTGCAGTAACTTTGTGTGATTGATAATAAAATCCATAATTTTGGAACTAGGCATTTTCTGCACAGTCTGAGTTTGTTGTCATTTGTTTGTGTGTATTGTGGTTGTGATTTTTAAGTTGTTGTTTTTTTATATATGGGTAATTGAAAAGTCTGAAACCGAAGTGTTTTGAGGCCACTACAGTTGTAAATGCGGGCGAGAAAATTATTAAATCGATAGACAAATACAATGCTAAAAGGTCCAAACCATCATACTCTTCTAGAACAAAACCATTTTTTAAAAATTGAATGTGCACAAAGACTCTTAGTACTGGTAACCTCAAGGTGAATTGTACACTTTTACTCATGTTCCACAGAGTGCCCTTTGTTAATGCAGTGCAAAAAGATAACCTGACAAGTATTTTGTTTGTTTTTTTGTGTTTTTTCTGGTACCAGTACTATGTTGAAATATATTGATAATTTGTGTGTTCCCATACTGCCAAAGAATGTGTCAAGGATACTGTCATTTTGCTTATATGTTTAAAGATATGTTTAAAGACAAATTTGGTTAGAGCATTTAAACATGAACACACTACAGGGCATCCAAAACCCCACATGCTTTTTGATCATTTGCAGATGAATTTCATTGAGTTAACACCCTGCCAAAAGAACAGATATGTGCTGATCATCAACATGTTTTCCATGGCTTAGCCCAACACCCATTAAGATGCACTGACAATGGCAAAATGCCTCCCAGGGAAGGTGATTTCAAGGTTATGGCTTCCTAAGAAAGTATCGTCTGACAATGGCGTTCATGATCAAAGTGTTCACTCACATTATCGACGTAATTACGTAGTTGGAATGCCACTACACAAAATTCGGTATTTGACGGAAAGTGCAGGTTTGGTGGGAAATGAATATGCATAGGGTAATTACCACAAATTGTTGTGCATTGATTGATCACCAGAAAAATATATACACATGGGTAGTTGACCGGTAGTCTTAAGGATAAGGGAGGCATGCTCAGTTATTTTACCTTGCATGGAAAATGAGGGCCAGGAGACCTTGAAATGTTTCTATCCCAATTAAAGAACAAGTGAACGTTTTGATATTAGGGACAACAGATCAAACTAGTTTTAGAGACAAATACACTTGCAAAAGTATTAAAAGAAAGAGTGCCCAGGGCTCAGGGTCAGACTCTCCACACTCGCTCTGAGAAACAGAGACTCTAAATAGCAGCGCTTGTGCCAGAAGAAAGACACTTTAGAGGCATATGGGTTTGATTTACAAATAAATTCATCTTAAAATAATTCATCTCACCTGTCTGATTGACATGACGCTTGATCTCACCAAAGATTCGTCGACCCCAACAAGGGGTAGCAGAGGATGGTTGAGATTGAAATTTGATTGGATCCCAAGTACCTGAACTTAGTAGAAGAACACTTGCTGCAGCCCTGCAAAAAGCTGAGGACATTTTTAGTTCATTATTTAGTTGCAATAAATATTTAGAGCAAGTGTGGGTGGTAAAATATTTACTGCAATGCAATTTTAGTGTTAATGGTAATATAATATAGTACTGTGGTCTTCCTTCTGGTCTGTTGTTTCATAATGTGTTGTGTGTTGAAGTGAATCTCACATAGAAAGGTTGGCCAATGTCAGATCGTAATTTTTTAAATACACTCTGAAAGCAAGGAAGCAGCAAGGGGGTTGGAGCCCGCCTCTAGGGTAGAATAGGATGTTAGAAGTGTTGCGGGGCCTGCAGTTCGCGATGTATTTAATAGAGGTTTAAAAAGGCAGTAGAAGGGTTTAGTCATGGAGCGTGGTTGATCCTCAAAGTGATCGGTCCTGAACATTGTTGTGGACTAGTACGTGTAAGTCTTACGTAACCCAGGTGTAAGGCATTGAATAGACTGATCATCTTTCAAATAAAACCGTAACCGGGCAATTGATGGTGCGTTGTTTTGCTGATGCTTTGCTGTAAAACTGCACTATGAAAATATTTTGCCTTTAATAACTCCCTAATTCATAAAATGGGTTGATTGAATCCTAAATGAGCAAGTAACAGCAGGTAAGGTGAAAGAAAAGCAGTGGCGGATGCTGGTCTTTCAAGGAGGGGAAGCTCAAGCTAAATAAAGCTGAGCTTCCCTTGCAGTCTTAGAGCAATCGCTACTGAGAAAAAGTATGTAAATGTTGGGGGAAATCAGACCAAAATAACATTGTAATGATATTTTAAGGGAATCACGTCGCTTGTTCAACACATGGTTTGAGCAGAGTCTTATCTTGTTGTTAGCATTGGCTGGTTTATCCAAAATGTTGGAACTAGGGATTTTCTGCACAGTCTGTCATTTGTTTGTGTGTATTGTGGTTGTGATTTTTAAGTTTATTTTGGGAAATATATTGGTAATTAAAAAGTCTGAAACTGAGTGTTTTGAGGAAGCTACAGTTGTGGATGCAAGAGAGAAAATTATTAAATGGGTAGACAAATACAATGCTAACTTTATGAAGGGAGCTCCCAAATTAAAAATTACACTAAAATGTGATTATAGTCCGTGCACAAATCAATACCCCTTGAAAAAGGAGGTTATTGCTGGTATTACCCCCTGTTTTAAGAGCTTGCTGGAAAGAGGGATTGTGGTAGAATGTCCGGACTTTTGGCAAACAAACAAAGCCTGGAGAACTACCCAAATGGAGGTTCGACTAAGACCTGCAGGGTGTAAATTAAGCCATACATGCATGCACACTATTCTAGAACTTTTTTAGTTGAATGTGCACAAAGAGTGAATTGTGCACTTTTACTCATGTTCCACATGGCAGAGTCCCCTTTGATTTTTTAATGCAGTGCTAAAAGATAACCTGACAAGTATTTTTTTTTAACCTGGTTCCTGTACTATAAAGAAACATATTGAAAAAAAAAACATATTGCAAAAAAAGGCGTACACCCAAAAAAGAACCACAAGAGCCTGAGGTGAAAAAACAGCCCAGTCACCATGCCAGTTGCCCTGGTGAAACAGTAAGTGCGTGCTTTTAAGTCACAGGAAAAATACTGACCGTTGTTTCAGCCCATGGGCTGTAAATGGGTGGGTACCTATCGGATCCTGTTAGCTGTGTCCCACTTTTTACCTTACCTTATTTTTTTAATATAATTACTTTTTTATATAATTTTTATATAATCACTGGCACTGTACTTCCGCAGATCCACCGACCAGAGCCAGTGAGGAGACCAGAGAGGCCCTAAAAAGGAATCTACCTGTTATGAGTGAATGTCTAAGGTCAACAGAGGACCACACCAGCTGGTGGATAGAAAGAACAGAAATCGTAGTCACAGAAGGAGGTGATTGGAGCAGATTGGAGTGGAAGGAGTGGAAGGATTGGAAGAATCTCCAGTGGGTAAGTGCACCATACACAAAGGATCGGGGGTTACAGTAATAAACCTAGTTACTAAAAAAATTGTCAGAAAAAAACCTTTGTGAGACATATTGAGAGAGCAGCGTTCCAAAGTTGGGGTGTGGCTTGCACAGTCTAGACTGGTGCATTGTTAAGCCAGTTCTGCAATCTCTGTTGAGAGGACACACCAATCAAAATTACAGTGTATCATACAGAATAACGCTAAGACGCAGACATGCCTTTTAATCCCCCAACCAAACCTTTTAATTAAGTGTAACGATTACTAGGGCGCAGTTATGTGCTGGCTGTTTATTGGCATTAAAAATATCAGATGCCAAATACTGAAAGTAAGTACTCTAAGAAACCTTCGACAAAAATGGATGAAAGTACTGTGGGCCAATCAGAAAAGAAACCAGGCACGTCTACGGAGCCCAGACAAACACCACCAACTGACGACACTGCACTCCTTCTCTTCTTTTTGGAAGACCTCCTTTTAATAAACACCAGGTAAATATATTAATTAATTAAAGAAATAATAATATATGTATATAAATAATTTCCCTTAGATTAACCAGTTACCAAAATCAAGGTACAATCAAAAATACAAATAACTCAACACCAACTCAAATAATTTAGCTCAGGTATAAATTAATAATAACACAGGTATCAAACAGTATTACAAAAATATCAAGTTTCCCCCTTTTTTTGTAAAAAAAATTGTATTACCAATATCCTTGTGTTTCCCAGGCTGTAGATTGATAAGGATATGCCAGTGGTCCAGTTCAGAGAAAAAAGTAAGTGTTCCTCCTACCGCAATGGAGATGAGGTCTCGCAATGGGCAAAGTTCAACAACAAAAAAAAACCAAACAGATTAATTCACAGATTAGTGACGTCCACAGGGCTTGTGAACAGCCTTCTCAGGTTCAAACTCAGGGAGGCTCGCCATCCAACGTAGAAAAAGGGTCCACTTTGGAATCCAGCAATAAAACCTGACCTATAATAGGTCATAAATTTCAGTTACTTTCAAGTTTAAATTCACTTTGAATACAAATAGCAACTCTAACCACAATAACTCAAGACTAACTACACTTATACAGTGTTCACAGTATCATTAACAATTAAATGAACTTATTTACAATATTTGAGGCTTCTACAAAAAAAAATAAAGAAAAACGCGCCATTCAGCACTTAAAGGGTTAACTTTGTGCAGCGCGAGCCCCTAACAGACACATAAAACAAAGCTTTTAGGCTCGACAGATCTTAGGTTTAAGCTTACTCAGTTATCAGGGTCATAAATCATTTAAAACAGTCACACAGAGGCTAAAACACCGTCATCGCGGCGCTTAATCCCATGGAAAAAACAGCTATAATACACTCACCAATGCAAAAATCTGAGAATTTTGACTCAAACTCTCCAACGAAGCGCCTATTTGGTCCCACAGCTCAGCGGTTAGGTGAACAAAGTCTTAGCTTGTTAATCTAGCAACTTTTATTACTTAAATCCAACTTATACAATACAATAAACTTTTTTTTCTCAGTCTCTTGCAGAACACCCTGCTCCAACGTCTGCTTGACCCGAAAGGAAGCACTGGGTCAGGGTCAGCAGTATATCCCACGCAAATTATCATACGCAATCACCTTATTGGCTGCAATGGGTGATGTACTACTGAAAAAAATAAAAATATTCTCAACAATATGTATTTATTTATAATACTTTTTCAGCTACTTATTTAATTTCAACTTGCATATAGTTTCAGTACTGCTCATAAATTGATTACTCTGTTCTATTTATTACGCATTTTTATTAAAATTTTGTTATTCTTAATTCTTACATGCTTAATATTAATTCTTGTTACGAGATGTGGTGGTTTTTATTAAGGACCCAAGTATGCAGGATAATCATATCCCACGTCGTATAATAATAATGGGGAAATAATATAGAACAACCGAAAAGGGATGAAGAGCGGAGCGTAAGGC